>JANSTX010020584.1:0-16163 GCA_027564355.1 Penthetria funebris
ATATTGGTGTCTCCCCATAGACAACGTTGACGTCGTCTTCGTCATTGTCATCCACTCATCGTCATCATTCCATATAATATCCTAGAGCTTTTCTTACAGTTACTTAGTTTTCAATAGCATTACTTTCTCACATTTCATTCAATCTTTAAAATTAGAGTCTTGCACTAGAATGATAACATATTTCTATTATAAATGCTGTTCATATTCAGGTATATCTAAAAGAGCTTTGTGAAGCGTTATTGAATTGATAAATTGCCACTTTATTGTATTATATGTATAACTTCTATGTGTATATATATACACATTCAATTCGGTAAATAAATAGAAAATGTTAAGTGGTTCTCGACGTTTTCATATCCATTTAGATTGTTTTATTGGATATAGGAAAAAAAAAGCAAAAGAAAAAAAATTATTCGAATTTTTCCCATTAATAAGAAAAATTGGTTTTTTTTACAGTCTATTCTATACTTGTAAATAAACTGTTCATCTATATATGGAAATCCTTTTAATAAATGACGAGAAAAATTACATACTTACTTAATTTAAAATATGTTGCGATATAAAAACCAAAAAGACATGTTGCATTATTTTATAGGAAATAAATTTCAATCGAAATATATATTTTTTCCATCTCCCAAAATACTTACTTATGTGTATAATTTTCCCGGACTCGACTCATTATGGTTGTGAACCATCAAAATGCAATCACAGATCACCATCAAAAGCTTGCACACCACAAAATTTCGCTCACTAAGATTTACACATCGAGAACATGCGATCCTTTCAAATTAGATAAAATGAAAGCTTTCAATAGGAACTTAATGGATAACCAATGATTGAGGATTGGAATATAACACCGTCACATGATAAAAGTAAATTATTTAAGATTTCAATAGCTTAGCATCAATCTTGCACAATTGTGATTCTCCTCCTACCGGCAAGAATTATAATACAATGCAAAGTTGAGATTAATATTTACAAAATCGCATGCAGAAAACATTTTAATATAAAATATTAATGGTGATAACGATCAGCAAAATAAAACGCATTCATACAAGTTTCAGTTGCAAAAAAAAATTACTTTTTTTCTAAAGGGATGAGGAATCAATTTCCACAAGTTATGAAAGAGGACTGAATTGGCGATGATACATGGAATGTAATCAGACATCATATTACTAGTAATAAATATTGTGGCGGCTAAACACAATAAAAATCAAATTTTTTTTTAGGTTTACCCATCTGCAAGGCGATGTACAAAAAAAAGTTTACACCGCTTGTAATGGAATTGGATCGACCATATATCGAGAAAATATATTGCAAAGTATACACTTGCCTTGATTAGAAAATCAAGCTAATAGAACACTTGCGATAATTATAATAGTGCAACGACGTGCCGTCGTGGTCCTGATTGCAAAGCAAATTAAAGTCAGATATTGTGAAAAATATCATGCCCAATGTTCGCGCGTGTAGCAACGGACGAGATGACATGTGTTTTCGTATGGTATGGGATTTATATATTTTTTTTGTTGTAGTCTCTGTAACATTTTTCCGTCCTACATTAATTGACTACATTGTGAGATATTGGAGTACGAAACTGTTCTCTTTAGAAATTAGCAGAACAGCTTCCAAACGATTCTACATTTTAGCTTTTGTGCTCCATATTTTATGGACTTGACAATTAATAGTGCGACTTGATTTTATGAATTAATATTAGTGTACTTAATTGTCATACTCTTAAATAGATTAATATTTATAGTCAAAGAAAATGGAAAATTTAAATATAGTTTCATTAAATAGTTTACGTGTTTCTGACAATTTAATTATACGCTCGTTAATTACATCTATCAAATATAATAAAAAAAATGTTATTATGTGAATGAATATTGAATATTTTACTGAAAATATTTATTACAATATTTTCGAAACTAAATTATAGTTGGTTTAATTTGAAATTCCAGAAAATATAATCACAAAAAGAAAGGAAAACATTTGCAATTTGAGAAAATTGTCTTGTTTTGTCATAAACCCGACTCGTATACTTATATGGAAAAATTTTCCAACATTTTCTTTCTCGCCTTCCTTGTGATTGATAGCCAATGATTATATTCATAAATTTTCTATTAGAGGTATGAATTCAAAAGATTTTTGCGGCATATCAGATTAGGATTTGATTGATTTGACAGCATTATTGGAGTATAAATGATGTCTGAATAGGATTTGTTATATAAGTAAGAAAAAAATTATAGTATTTTTATGACTTTTATTTATGTATTCCAAGTATAATAAAAATGGATTTCCACATAAATTTTGTATTTAATTAATAATTAATAAACATAATAGATAATAGTAAAATTATATTTCAATCAATACTCGTATCACTGCCAATTTGCTACATATACACAGGTCATCTCTGTAATTCTCGGCCAGTTGTCAACAGTAGGGAAGATGACAAATGTTCAGACTGTTCCCAAAAAATTGTCAAATTTGAACGGATTAGACCTATAATTCTAAATCATATTATATTTGAAAACAAACAGTAGTATTCATGATCGTCAGTACGATTTTCGGTCTAGGATATCAAAAGACATAACTTATAACAAAATTTACAGTTATGCTTATGACGTAATTAAATTTTGATGTTAATTTGATGGATTTCGCTTCGATATTTAATTCTCTCTAAAACCACATCATATATGTTAACCATAAAAATGCTACAATAAGAACAATTTAGCAATGCTGCCGGTGCTTCATTTGGCTTGTGCTAGACAGAATTCAAATGCAAAGCATCCCGAGTTGTAGGTGATGAACGTGTTACATATACATATATAGCTTAGGCTTAATTACTGATTTTTTTCTATTGATATTACCACAATCATTGTTCTAGATTTCGTCACTTCTTTACTTCTCATGTTGTGAATAAATTTCTCATTATTGTCATAATCGATGGGTGATTTGAATACAGTAAATACTGGCTTAATAATTGTCATAATTATCAATAATATGCATCTAGTTTGATTTCTCCGTTTCTCTTCCTTTCGCAGGAATTGTGTCATAGCAAGAATATATTTGAGTGAAGGAAGGTACAAATTGACTAACAGTTATGTTAATATTTTGGCAGGCAACCGTATGCCAAAACACTAACATAACCATAATTGAAAATAACTCTTGACTTCACACAGTATACGAGTAACTTCATCGATTCATTACATGGTTTAAATGTTCCATAGAATACTACTAATCAAATCTGTGTGAATTTTTCAAATATAAATGTCTTATGCATAACATTTGCATTTGCATATAAAATAAAGCTATGTACTAAATTTCATATCATAGAACGTATACCATAATTTCATTCATAAGTTTAAATCAAATGTTAACACTTCAATAACCATTCCAAACAATCCTCAGAGAGCATATCAAAATATCCATTCGACTTACTTGTGGTTTTAAAGTTTCAAACAATTTTATGACTGCCCATATACTTGCCATATATTATTAGTTATTCAGAAGAGTTTCATATTAACCATTTCGGATTCAGTAGTAATTTTAAACGGTTAATTTGATTTTTTTTTTTTAATTTTCTATATAAAAATATTTTCATAAAATTTCAAAAATATTTTCCAATTGTAAAGTATAATATTTGCTTATAACTCCATCAACATTCCTGCTATATAAAATACGGTTGAGTGTACCTTTTAAGTGTACTCGTATTTCTATAACCATAAACCGAAATTGGTTTTTGCAAAAAAAAAAAAAAAAAAAAAAATTTTTTAATAAATCCTGGCGAAAAAAAAAAAAAATTTGAAAATAATTGCTTTATCCACCCTTCTAAAAAACCTGTCAGTATATTATTTATATTTAGTAGAGAACAATTAGCTGCTGAGTTTATAATGTAACAAATGCACAGACTCTATGAATAAATTATAATCAATTGAAAAAGTTTAATTTGGAAAAACTGCACTAATATGAGCGGAACTTACCGAAGACTGACCAAAAAGAGCTTCAGAACCAAACATTAAATTTAATTCAGTCATTGTTGTTTGATAATAAAATTTTGAAAGTGACAAATATCAACATGTCACAAATTCACAAGTGGCAAATACAATAAAATGGAGATTTATTGAAATCGATATATCTTGAGGGGTTCGTAACTGAAATCCCCAGGATAATAGAATACCCAAGGACTACCGCAAATTACCCAGCGAATATCTAAAGAACATTTTGACGTAATCAGAAAGTGAAAGTTTCCATTTTTGAGAACATATTAGGTATAATTCAAAGTAGTTATCTTCGTCACTATATCAGTACTTTTAAGTTTACTATATTTACCGTACCGTTCCCCCATGTTATTAGGACTAGGCAATTTATCAATAGACAATAAAACAAGTAATAGACCCAATCTTCCTCGTAACGACTACATAAAAAGCCCATGTCGGCTAATCGATTAGAAGAAAGTTCGTAGGTTGTATTGTAGCAAACATCTAAATAAGAAAATCAGTTACTTTTACTAACTAAACAATTAGTACAGAGTTGCAGGATTATTTACCGAATATATAATAGAAATTGTTTGCCATTAATAACTAACATTATTTGCAACTTAATTCGTATTCAGCGCGTGCAGGCTAATCTATGGGGATATGTCTAGGACAGTGCCTATGATAATTATCAATTCTATTATATAGTAAATACATTTTAAAATTTTGTAGATTAAAATTTATATACAGTGCAATTACGAGTATATAGAAAAAAAACCAAGTTGCCCGTGAATTATCGATATTATTTAAATAAAATATTATAATATTCAAATTTCAAGAATTTTCCTTGCAGTTAACAAATTCTTTCCAATAATTATTTACGAATTTTTAAAAATTTCGTTACAAAACTATGGCTGAATATATAAATAACATTGAGGAAATTATTCAAGATACAAATGAAAATGTTAATGTAAATAAAGTTGATCGAGATTTAAGCTACATGGCAGATTATTTAGCTTACGCTTTGAAACGGAATGCGCATCAAGTAAGAAAAAAATATTTTAAATTGTTTTAAATTATTAATTCCTGGATTTAAAATCTAATTAAAGAAGGAAGTCAAATAAATTACATTTAACCGGTCTCTTAACCTAAATATAGCATTTAATTAAACATCTATTAAATAATTTTACAGAAAATGCTAACAGATTTACCGTCAATCGTGTGTACTAAGTTACAAAGTCTAAGAAAATTACAATTGCAAACTATTAATTTGGAAGCTGAATTTCATCGCATGGTTTATGAACTGGAAGGAAAATTTCTTGAAAAACATGATGAAATTTTTAATAAACGAAGAGATATCATAAAGTACATTTCATTAAATTTTATAAGATAAATAACGTTAATGAATTTTAACATTCATTATTTACTATACACGATTTTAATTAATCTTAATTTATTACAAAGGACTGTATATGAAACAAGATCTAGCTATAGAAACTAGTATATGTTTATGCATATAAACGAGTGTATAAAACCTGATAAAGTAAATTCTCTTCTAACTCTTTTAAATGACGATAAATCGATTCTTATAATTAAATAATCGCAAATTGAATTGATATTGGACAAGACAATTGTGAATTTTTATATCGGAATACAATATCCTAACAAATTTGATTATTTGTACTATTTGAGAAGACTATATTGGCTATTATGGATGTCGTTAGTATATCTAAAGCCTGACTATTTTGTTAATATACTGACAAATTTGTCAATATACTGACAAGTTTGTCAATATACTGACAAGTTTGTCAATATTTTGAAATTAATTAATTAAATATTTTGCTACATATTGGTCCTTTCGCATCAAACTAGCATTGTTGTATGTCTTAACTTGAAAACACCAGACGTAAGAAATGATGATTTAAAATATAATAACAGAATGGGAGTTATATAACATATCTATAATTGTAATTCGTAAAGTTTTATATAATTTAATACTTTATATATAGTGGCATCTATCAGCCTACTGAAGAGGACTGTGATGACACCGGTAATAATTTGTTGCCTGCCTTAGCATCTATTAATTTAAATGCAAATGAAAGTGATGTTTCCAATTCAAACCCTGAAGGAATACCATGCTTTTGGTTAAATATATTTAAATATGTACCGATGTTTGATTCTATGATATGTGAAACTGACGAACCTGTACTTAAAGTAAATTGAAAGTTTAGAAATTATAAGAATATAAAATTTTAAATAATATATTGATTTTCTTTTAGCATTTAATCGACATTCGAGTATTAACAAAACCCTTACCTGATTTATGTTTTGTGTTGGAATTTTACTTTTCTCCCAATGATTATTTTGAAAATACTATTCTAACAAAAGAGTATGTAATGAAATGTACACCTGATGCTAATGATCCGTTCTCGTTCGATGGACCAGAAATTTATAAGTCAATTGGATGCAATATCAATTGGAAAGTTGGAAAAGATTTGAGTATAAGACAAGTGAAGATGAAAAATGGTATCGTTGAATAGACAAATTACATCACGAAGACATCTAAATTTTAATTTATTCACATAATTTTTTTTCTCAGATGAACATCAAAAAACAATGAAAATTGAAACGTTCTTTAACTTTTTTTCACCACCAGCAATGCCAATAAATGAGAACGATCCAGATATTGATAAACTAAACGTAATATTTATGTTAAAATAAATATTAAATTCAGATTAATTTAAGTGAGATCTATTGAAAAGTCAATGGTCCCTCTTATATTGCTAATTCTAAAACCTACAATGTCTCTCCATTCCCATACCGGAAGATCATTGAAGTATATTTTCAATAATAAACTAATCCAGTTAGTTGTAAAATGTTCCATCATATTGTTGGACATTTCACAAGAATACGAATATAGTCTGAATATTACCGAAATCTCAATTTTACAACATAACATAGCCACCGCTGATAGGTGCACGGATGTTAAGTGTCAGTTAATTCTAGAAACTTTTTTTTTTTATTTTCTCCATCGGATCCATTCAGCAATACATAATTAGACTGTTAGCTGTGATTGTTTAAAATACTGTTCACTTTATCCTTCTTGAGTCACATTTGTATCAGAAATTACTAAATTTGAAAAAAAAATTCTTTTAGGAATTATTAGAGGCTGATTTTGAAATTGGAAATTACATAAAGGAAAGAATCGTCCCCAGAGCAGTTCTATATTTTACTGGAGAATTTGATGATGAAAATGATCATTTATCCGAGTCTACAGTATCTGATACTATTTCGGACATTATTAGAGATGAAATAAATACTAAAAACTGATTTTTTAATTACCTTTGCATTCAATAAAAAATATTAATAAAAACTGTGTGATTTTGAATTTATTTAATAATTTGAATGTATATGTACTCGATAATCTTCCAGATTCAGCTTTACACATTTGCCCATGATCGTTTTTTATTTTTGTCCGTTCTGCTAAATTAACAGAAAGATCAAATCAAACTGACAACAGGTTTTAAATATGCTGAATAGAATTTGGATTTTAGTTTTTTTTATCGTATATATGTTTTAACAGTAAATAATGTGGATTATCAATGGAAATGTACATTTATTTAAGCTGTTCGATTTTACCACTAGTTAATGGACAAACACTAATTAGCCCTTAATATCACAAGCCACCATCACGAATATGTTATGATCGAGTAATTGGTAACATCGCATGCTAAAGATTGATATATTATTATGTGACTTCATTGGTAAGTAAATGCAAATATTTAATTAGTAAGTAAAAATATGGTAAACTTTCGTATATCATTTAGCAAATAAATTACGGTAACCCCCATGAAGGTGGTCTTGGTTTCAATGGAACTTAATTAATAATACGAAGATGAAACGTAAACTACAAAATCAAATAACAGCAAGAAAAGAAAATTCACAATCAAAGTATATAGTCAGTTAGAAATAGAGGTTGGGAACAGTGCACGAGGGGATATGCGTAAACGCTTTAAAAAATATTACATATCAGGCATAACACACTACAAATTCAAATAACATGAGGGTGATAAGAAATCTGACAGTAGAACACTACAGAAAAGAACGTACAATTCAATCAATTGATGACATTTTAATCCCAAACCAGCTAATGAGCATGTACACAAAGTACTTTAATCAGCTGCTGAATAGATTTCTGATCAAGGATTTAAGCTATGCGAATTTAAATCCTATTTACAATATCTAAAACGCCTCAAGGCGATGCTGATAATATTGATTGAAAAAGAGGTACTGATATAGTCATGGGTGCCGAAGAAGCGTGTAAATTTTGGGCTCATTTTATCAAATTATACTGAACAATACAAACAACTCTGTTACTTTAATCTCCATTGATAGAATGATTTTAGTCTTGTAATCGAGTATTCCAAAAATAGGAGACTTTATTTCAGACCTGATACATATATTGCACTGAACACATATATAAATACGTTACAAAATTATATACAGTCTAATAATTAATCGATTGAATATATGGTAAACAACATTATAAATGTTGTATGTTGACTCTGTGGAATAGCGGATCAAATTGACGACCCTGATTATTGACATCGCTGAATATTTGTTGATGTAATTTATTGGTGCTAAGTATGGGTGTACTATTATATATAGTATTATGTCAAAGATAAGCAAAGCACTATTTGAAATGGAAGTCGTCTAATTAATCGTCTAAAAAATATTTCAAAGTGTATTTTTTTTTTTAGTTATCACAACACAGCGACGGTCTTGCGGCTGAAACATGGATCAAGTGATAAGATAAAATATATATACTTTACAGGTTGACCTCTCATGATTAATGTGTTACAAAGACAACTAATAATGAAAAAAATTGGGTTAATGAGATCGACGCATTTTGTAGTATATAATAATGTAATATATGATAGAGTGGATAGTGAAGGTTTAATTTGATAATCACAAAATAAAATTAGAATTATGTAACCCTAGAAAGTTCTTAAGCATAATAGTATCATCTGGCATTAAAATAGACTTACCTGCGTGTAGAGTAAAGGAATGATGCTATGGCCTGAAATTATTATCAACTGGCAGTTGTTCGTTGATGCCCTATATATATATATATATATATATATGATCTGTTCAGTTGAGTGATGGTTTAGATGCTGATGACAATATAAAGTCTGCAAAGTCGTTAACAATGGTATTCTGCGTTATATAACACTCACAAAGGTACGCTTTCTTAATCCCGTAAATTAAAATGGAAACGGCTGCCCGTTTTCGTTTCAGTTTGAGGTGTATTCTTTTTTTTTTAACGAATAGCAAACACAACATAACCGAACAATCTGATATTCAATAAAATATATTAATATTGCCATTAAATACATAATATTAATTAGATTATTATTATTATTATTGTCTTTTTATTTATTGACTAAGACCAATTTGACCTATATAGCCTATAATTCATAAAATAATATTGGTTTTATTTTAACGACAATTTATTGTGAATGGACACGGCTGTATTAAGCAATTAAACACACTTATTTATTTTATTGAAAATAAACAAAAATGGCGTCGTTGTTGCCATTCGTATGTTGATCATTTCGTTTTGGTCTCCGAACATTTGGCTTGGTTCTGTAAATTTCCCAATAAAATTAATTTAAATTTATTGCGTCTGTTTTGTGTTAAAAGTGAATTGTGTTTTTATTTACAAAAGAAAATACATCAATATATTTGCATATGGCGGTGTATAAGTAAAATAAATAATTAAGTGGCATAAAAGCAATAGTATAGACAGTTATTTATCGACTATTTTCTTTTGTTTTTAATTTAGGTATTGAGAAATTGAGGTATGTTAAATTGTTTCCAAATATTTTATATTAATTTTTCTAATATAATTTTATTAAGTTTCTTTTTACAGTGTTCGTAATGTTTGAAGTTATTTTGTTTTTGTTTTTTTTTTTTTCTGAACAAATATCCATAATTTTTTTCCAATTAATAATCAATACTCGTAGCGAAGTAGCCGCAGTACTCTTATTTTGTTGAACAGTGACAATATAATTCACACTTAGTGTTATGTACATCGGAGATTTTGAAACAATAAAAGTGGAATACTATCGGGGTTGAGTATAAATTATATTACAGAAACTTCTGTTATATCAATATCGTAAGTGCAATTATTGATTTAACAAAGACTGGACGGCATAGTTATGAATGAATAGTAGTACTTTATAGTGGGCCCCAATGGCATACTGCATATTAGCCATCATATGAATAAAAAATATTCATATTTTTAATATAACAAATATGTAAATTTCATGTTTCATCGAATATTACATTCTTATGTACCCTTGTGGCCTAAATGTAATAATACTTTTTGACTTCCTATAAATCATTTATCGTCCTATCAACTATGTCTAATTTTGGTAATTTCATCCCAATCCAAATCCTGTAACATTTTTTAAAAAGATAAAAAAAAAAAAAAAACAAATTTATTAACACAAAAAATTCATTTTTTTTTTTTTAATTGCAGTATCATCAGTCTAAAATGAGTAATTTATATGGTGAATCTAGTAATTCGTGTTACAGTAGTAGTAACACTGTCAGTAGTACTACTCTCAGTAATACTACTGCCGGCAGTAGCAGTAGTTGTTGTAGTAGTAGTAGTAGTAGTGCCAATCAGAACAACTCGGTTGTTTCTGCAGAGAGATCAAAACGAAAAAGAAGATTATCGGTTGATGAATATAATGTTAAATATGAAATGGATATGCCAGTTGCAAATTATGGTCATCATAGTGGAAAAATATTTGTCGCTGATTGTACATTAGATTCAAGTTTTAGTTATTTTATGAATTTGAGCGATGAAGTTTTATTGGAGATATTAAAATATTGTGATTCAAATACATTGATTGCGTTGTCAGGGTATAGTTAATTTCATATTAATATTATTTATAATTAAAAAAAAAAATGTTTTTTTTTTTAATGTTATTTTAGCGTAAATAAGAGATTACATGTTATTGTTCGAGATCGTAGACTTTGGAAAATCGTTGATTTTAGTACTAAACAATTGGGTGTTCATAGCATTAGAAAATTTATGGTACATTTAAAAAAAGGCACAAAAACTATTAAGTTAAGAGGTTGTTTAAGAAAATTTCCAAAAATAGTACCAACTCATTATACGCTATCGAGTGTAATATTAAAGACATTATCTAAAATGTGTCCTGGAATTGAAAAAATTTCAATAACTGAGGGGATTATTGATTCGAATACGGTAAATTTAAATATTAATTGAAATTTTCACTGGAAGTTTAGAAAATATTAAAGTTTTTTCGGTTGTCATTTGATATTGTGCGCGAATGAATTGATAATGAAGGCAATTTCTTCAATAGAATTCAAAGAAGGACTTTCCGGCCTATTTGTGATGATCAAATCACTGGTTGCATATATTCTCTACGACATGGGCGTAATGTGGGTGCACTTACACTTTTTTATAGATATATTTTTATGGCAATTGTTCTGAGATTGCAAGTGTTATGCTAAATATTCTTCGGCATACATGACACGCACACGACTCACATTCGCATTCAGTCGAATTCACGTTTGGTCGCACGATTAAATTTCGAGCAACGTTTTTGTGGCATACTGATCGTTCTGAGGAACCATCTTTCCGAGGATATGTTTGTTTCTTGAATTTAACGACCTCCAGACATTTTAATCAAATGTTCAAAAATTCATGCGCTCCCATCGCACCCGCTCACAATTCTTAGAATTCAGTTTATTTTTCAACCTCCGATAATTGCAACCATTTTAATCCATTCGTTGATTTCTGCAATACGTTTTTTGCTTCGATAAGATCCGAATTTTATCCAAATATCTTTATATATATATATATATATTTTGTAAATGCCGCCGTTTACTAAATCCTTTCATAATGTAATGTAGTAAAATTTGTAATTTGTAAAATTCTGAACGCATATTTTTCTTTGCTACATGTCGTCGTTTTTTCTTAGTTTAATATGCACCAGTTATTGTTTTAAACTTTTTCTAAGTTGTCGATGGATATAACATAATGTACATTCTCGAAAACATGAAATTGCCACCGTTAGGTTGTACGAAATACATCGATTTTTTTTTTTCTTGTTTTCATTGTATAGTGACGGATGCATGTTTTTTTTAATAGTATTAAATATGTATAGAAATGCGGTTACATTTAAATTGTGCAAATGGCTGGCATCACTATCTTGCTGATACTGTAAGAAGTTATGTTAATGTTCATATGAGATGTTATCAGTTATCTCATACAAATTCAATCTGTTATCATTCAACACAATATAAATGATTTTGTCGATCATTTGTTCCAGTATACATATCTTTTAAATGCCCATGGTAATGGTATTTATATTGTATGTGCTTACACTCGAAATTCACTTTTTTCATTAAAACAACAAAGAAAATGATATTTTTGTGTACTGTTAATGTATGTCAAAGTTGAACGAATGAATATATCTGAAATTTTGCATGTATCCATTTAACATGTCACCCTATGTGCTCTGAAAGTGCATTGGACGACAGATGATGATCATCAAATATTAAACATATTTAATCCTCATTTTTGCTTATTCTTATGTGAAATGTTTTTTTTTTTTTAATAACATAACGACTGGTTTCCAAATTATACTATCACATCTAATTACCAACATTTGATTCAAATAATTGCTATGAAAAAGATGTTTTTAATAATAATATACAATTGTATTCCATTGCATTTAAGAAGTGCTCTTCAGAATACGATTATTATTACTAATTTGTTCAATTTCACTCAAAGTTGAGAACATTATTGTATCAATGTGAAATTGATTTTATCAATTTTGGAGTGTACATTCAATTCACTCTGCTCTTGTATGTAAGTCATCTGCTTTTATATCGTTTTTTCATTTTCAGATAAAGATTCAACATTTTCCAGTCAAATTGAAATCACTGATTTTTCAAAATTGTGAGGTGAATAATGGGAAAGATTTTTTTAAAAGTATAAGTTCGCATTTAATTTTTTTGCAGGTATTTAGAAGTTATATGTTATTTAAAAGAAAAAACAAAAATTATATATAAAATCATTTCTATTTACAGGAATTGAGTTTAGAAGAATGTGGTTGGTTTGCTACACATGATTTAGTTGTATTTTCAAAATTGCCAAATTTAAAAATATTAAATTTATGTAAATGTTATACACTAAAAGAATTTGTGCCCTACGGTAGTCTTGCAACCAGATTTGGTTTCACTAAATTAGAGGTAAATAATTTTTTTTTTATTGTTTATATAAAGTTTTTATTCAAATAATAAAATTTGAAAAGTACATTAAAAAAAATAAAAAGTATTTCTGGAGATGCGGGGCATCGATCCCCGTACCTCTCACATGCTAAGCGAGCGCTCTACCATCTGAGCTACATCCCCATATATCTATTTTAATTTTATCTTCGTGTACATTGAATTTGTTTTCTTGAAAGTAATTCATAAAATAATTTGATTTCAATTTAAAATCAATGCAACACTTTTGGTACTGGTGGTGTACGTGTACCTCTTTTGTTTCTCAAGAAAGCATGTATTGTGCCTTTTGTTAGACAAAATAGAATAATACACGTTTCGTAACTTAAGGAAAAAAAACCTTCTAAATGTTACAGGAAAATAAAATGATTGCCTAAATCTATGTAATAATCGATAATTCAAATACAGTAATGAAAAGAAAATTATAAATCAACAGGCGCTTCCTAAAGGCTATATTTAAAATACAAGACATTTGGAAAATTGTTCTTTGGTTAGTTGTTTGAATAAATGGAAATTCAGCTATTCCTGATCGTTTTGGTTATGATCAAAGGGTAATATCTGAACTGCATGGGTTCTAATCAGTCGACTTGAAAATCTTAACTACGCTGACAGCATTTCTTTGCCATCACAATCTTAGTCAGACAATGAGGATGAAATTAAAATATATATATATATATATATATATATATAACTAATCTTTATTCTTTGTAGGTATTAGATTTTAGACACACACCAGTATCAGATAGTGATATCCAATGTTTTAATGTGACGAGAACATTAAAAGAATTATTATTGGAAAATCCGAAATATTTGCGTGAGTTAAATATAATCAAGAATTTTGATGATATTATGCCAGATTCAAATGATTTACCGAAATTAATTAAAGAAGTTAATATACTCCTTGATGAACAATTAAATATCCGACATCAAGCTGAATATTTCTTAAATTCACATGGACCATATCAAATTGCACATCCACAAAGAAAGAAGCTTGAACAACGGCAAATGAATCTGCTTGCTGCATTAAGAAGACTTCGAGATGCTGTGGTAATGATGTATCCAAAGAGACAACAAACGGCCGAAGAATTGTTAATATTTCATACGCAATTACAACGATTAGAAGATGAATTCGCATATGCAAAAGGTCTAACAATTAATGAACCAACCTTACCACACAATATGAATGACATATTTCATATGAGAATGGAGCAAAATCGTGCAGTTCAATATGATGATAATAGTCCTTTTCGTGTTGTTCTGTTTAATGCTAACCAAGGTATTTTTAAAAAAAATTTGTTTTCTTTTTCTTGAATTTACTACACTATCATCAATATCATATATAGCGAATAACCGCCATTATTCACAATTTCTGACCATTATATTCACCCTCCCACTCAACGTCTCTGACCACTTATACCAGCCAATTTAATGCCAGTTCTTCACCACATTATTTTTAGTCGATCAGTTAATCTATTAACTTGGAGGATTCCAGTTCAGTGTATATTTTGTGCGATATCATTGACCGAATAACGTCTCAGTGTATCGGACCGATCCAATTCCAGTTTCTTCCTCTGATAATTATAACTCTCATTTGATATTATATTTGTCTAAAAGATTCTTAATATGTGCCTAAGGCACCTATTGAAGTAAACTTGCATTTGTGAGATAATATGATGATCGTCACTTTCCAAGTCTCTCATAGCCATAAAATAGTACCGATAAATATATGGATTTCAAAATAAACAATTTGAACTTACAAGAAATTTGTGTTGACTGTCACGAATGAATGCACATCAAATACATAACCAAGGTTTCCATAATGCTAGATTCTGCACTGCGAGTCACGATAGAGACCGCAGACGAACAATATGTATATATATTTATGTATATATGTATATATATTTATGTATATATGTATATATATTTATGTATATATGTATATATATATGTATATATATATGTATATATATATGTTTGTTATATATGTTTGCCATCGTGTGTTATTATTGCAACAACCTTTGTTTATTGTGTTAAGTAAGGTGATGCCTCACGCCAGTTCGCACACATACTTCAGTGACCCTTCTTTTAGACACCTTAATTATCTGTGTTTTTTCATGACGGTCAGATTATCATCGGATGAATGATCACACTTCCACAAACAAATGGGATGTAATACTAAAGTTGTCCAAGTTTTCTTTTAACATTTCTAGGACATCATTTAGTTATAATACCGATTTTTATTTCGCATAGACTTGAGCAAAATATTTGAATCTAATTTTACATTGCTAAATAATAATTACATTTTATAAAATCATGTTTAATTGAAATAGTAAATATAGTATCAGCAGAGGACATTATGAGGCGTGCTGTACATAGGTAAGTAAACAAAAAGGAATTTTTTTTTTGAATTTTTTGTTAAATATTTAATATTATTTCATACTTTCTTATTTTCTAGGATGGCTGCAAATATTCAAATTGATCTTGATTATCGTGATGCACCGGATGAGACTGAAACGATGCCGATGTCATTAATTAGTGACCGTGGTATTTGTAGTTTTGGTAAAACTGCCAATGTTGGTGGTAACGTTATTTGGATTTGTGCAGAAAGTCGACCATCAATTACATTACTCGAAAAACTTGTTGTAAGACATTATCAAAAGATTACCAATATTTCATTAAAACATCTAACATTATGTGCACCAAATTTAAAGTACTTGGATGTAACGGGTACAGGTGTTACAGAAAATGGTTTACATGCATTTAAAATGATGAAACCTGAATGTGTTATTATATCAGATTTTGATATATAATTTTAAAATTACTTTTATAAAATAAAAATTATGGAAAAGATGATAAACA
>JANSTX010020595.1:0-16160 GCA_027564355.1 Penthetria funebris
AAGCTAGAAGTATGTATAGATGCTTTTGATCGCGGAAGACACATTTTCAACTAATGTTGCATAGAATATTATGAATCAATAGAATTGTTGATTGTAATCCAATTGAAAATCTATTTGTAATATATCACATAGGCTACATTTCCGTAGTTTTAATAGAATTTTATAGCTCAGAACAGGGACAACATTAATAAACATCAAATTTGATCATTTTAATCTGTAATATTTGTACATTGGCATAACATAAGTAGTTTATTTAAGTAAGACTACAATGGTAAAAATTTTCAAATAGTGCAAAATACATTTAAAATGTTTCAGATATGTTTAGATGACATATCGCTAATTAATACACTATGCTATCTAAAGTTTATTGATTTTAACATGGCAAATGTGTTTAATTAATTAAAAGTCAATAGCTAACCTTAGTCCAGATGTAATTTCCATAGCCCCATTAAAATTTCCAATATTCCAACAGGTAAGCGCAGCTCGAAGAAGGCATGCAAATGCTGCTTTTCGCTCATCATGTGTAGGTTGTGATATAATTAAATGTGTGACCCATGAACAAACCTATGGAATGATGTAAAAAAGAAAATTACAATGTAATAATATAAGCATAGTATATAATTTAATTTATTTTAGCAATGTGTAAATAAATAAAAAAAAAAATATAAAAACTATAGAAAACGCACCAAAATTTTGTATTTACAAAATACGCGACAGGTGTTCGGAATGCTAAGTGGAGTGTAGCACTTTACACAATTTTATCGTAAGCCTAAATTGCCTACATTTAATACAAATTGTTATTAGTAGTATAGTATGGCTATGAGACTTGGAAAGTGACGAATATCATCGTGTCACAAATCCAAAATGTCGCCAATAGGTTCCTTAGATTAAAAATCTTTTAGCCAAATATAATGTCAAATAATAATTTGTAGAGATTGATTGTCAAATTTTGAGGCGATGGCCACGATTATCCGATGAAGAAAATGGAATTGGATTGGTCAATGACATCGCAAGATATGAACTGGATTAACATCCTCAAGGTAAAAATAAAGCGGAGAGTCATTAAAAGAGACTAATACTGCAATATCATAATTTTTCAACCCTTTTTTTTTATTAAAAATCCCTTTAAAATTTCCATTATATATACTTTTATATACTTTCTACTTAAAATCTTAATATTATTAAGCATCCCCAATATTTCCAATAAAACGGCTTACCAGAAATCGGGAACAATGACGGTCATTCATTGATGCGCTTTGTTGCCCCGCAATATACAGATTGGAATATTGATGAAAAATCTTTTCTCAAGTTTAGATATATGACCTATTTTTACAGACGTACATGATACTTTCAAAAACCTTAAGCAAATGTATCATCCTTTCATTAACATTTAAGCAAACAAAAAATACATAAACAAGTATTCTATAATTTCACTTTATGACGAATGAAGAGATTATCTAAAACCTAGGTCACTCAACCCAATTTTACTTCTACATTTTGTTACCCGGAAATTCGATCATTTCAATCTCTGGAGTATCATTGGAAAGAGTATCAAATGTGGTTCTAATTATATTAGTTCCGTCCACGTAACACCTGGTTTCGATTAGAAAATTCATTCGTCGAAAATTAATTAAATAATTTCTCGTAAAATTATTTTAGAAACTAAAAATTTGGATTAATAGGTATAGAAAATACATCACTCCAGTATACCAACATCAACATACAGTCTATGAATGTAATACAAAATACGTTGATGCAATGAATTGCAGATAGTAAAAGTTTAGTATCTAGCTGTTGGATATGTTGATTTTCTTTTATTTAGTGTAAAATTGTGGCTTTGAAATTTAGGGGAAAACAATACGATGAGGCTTCATGACATTTATAGACTTTATATAATATTAAAATATATTTTATTGAAAATATTCTCGCTATACGCAATACAGTTTAATGCGATGACAGGATGGGTTTCTTTTTGAAGATTATTGACTCAAATCAGGCATTTCCTTCTCAGACTTGCCTCAATAAATTTATGTATTTCTTGATTTACATACATAATTTATATAAAAAAAAAAAAAAGCAAAAAGAAAAATCAACAATATTATTCTTCATTCAATTCAATTATATTATTTGATCCTTTCATTTACTCAAATAAGCACATGATTTGATTTAGACAGGTGACAAATCTTCGATTCTATGGAAATCTTTTAAAATCATGCATACACCATGACAATTGAATTATTCGTATCGAAAACATAATAAATAAATAGGATAAAATGAAAATGAAACACTTCAATTATTTACAAATGGTAATTAAATTTACTTTAAAATCATAACTTGAATAAGAATGTGTTGATTTAATTTAGTTCTGACAATCGATACGGTGGTAAAACATATAGGCTATAGACATCTCAAACGGTTGGTCGTTTATTGTGTTATAATAGGTTGAACAACTTCAAAATGTTAGTCGCCTATACTCCATTCATTACCATTTAGAGCAATATTTACGTATCTTTCAAAGTTTAGAGATAATCTAATATGTTTTTAATAAGGAGAGAGGGAGGCTTCAATTTATTTAATTAGATTACAATCAAAATTGCAATTGAAATATTGAAAAAAAAAAGAAGAAATTATCTAGTGAGAAAAATGGTTGGACATATAAATTTAGTCAAAAGTATATCATAATTTATTCCTTTTCCAAAAGTATCGATCGATTTTTCCACATTTTAAACCTTGGACAAACAAGCCACAAACGAACGTATGTAATAATAAAACCTCGTTGTGAGATCATTTGAGATCACTATAATTTACGTGGACAGGTTGTAAATGAGGATTATATTTTTATTGAATTTCATTAATAAATTCTTAAACTGAATAAACATTAGTTTATTTCATTCGCAAAAAACTAACTATTATTCAATTTATTAGAAACACATTAAATAATACAATAATTAAATATGTATGATTATTAATGAATTTTTCATATATGTACATTGTTTCCACAATGCACTTTCCATTCCGTTCATGACTGTATTCTTAAGTCATTTCTTTGAAATTGTACATTATGATCACCTTGCCCAATAGAATTAAATTCTAAATGTTGGTAAAAGAAATAAACAACATAAACAGCATAATAAAACAAAAGCTTAAAATGTGTGTATGTATCAAGCCAAATATACCGTTGCATCACACTTAATTCATAATATTATATTAACATAAGCTTTTAAAAATATAGGTATAATATGAGTATATATTTACCTACTTCCCCTTTTCATTTTAGATCAGTGAAAGAAATAGCAATAGGATGTAAACGGCGGCCATTATTATTTTAAACTTTTTAAACAATAGAAAGAAGCTCCTTAATACGAGAATAAAATAATCCTATCGCTTACAAAATATAGGGTGACTCAAAATAAATGAAATTGTTTTAATTTTTTACAATCCTTATATAGTATAAGCAATAATTAGTAATTTAAATATAGTAAATGTAATTAGTATTTAAATATAGTATATATTAATGGGGAATATTTTTGTTTACGTATAAAATTTGACCCATTGAAAGTTATTGATCGGTCTGTATATGTAAAGAAAAGTGTTTTTTAGTGTTTTATATTATAATGATTTAAATATAAATAGTATACACTTTATACACTCTATAATCCATTCTATTATTTTTACACATTTTTCATATAGACTATTAACCTGTATATAATCCTTAAAAGATCTGACATATCATATAAATTATTGTATTTTTTGCAAATTAGTATAACCATGGTCATTTATGATGTACAAATATCAGCAAGTTAGTGACATTAACTGCTACTGATCATAGTGGTATACGAATCTCATCGTTAAATAAATATAGAATAAATTTTGTACTGCATAGGAATCTCAGTTTCCGTCACAGTTCCTGATTGAATTTTATTTATTCATATATTGTGTATCTTGAAAGAATTTAGGTAAGGATATTGCCGAGCGTATACATAAATTATGCATTGCAATATATGTTAAAGAAGTAAAACTGGCGTACATAAAAACCAGTAAATTTTCTGTTTTAACAAACGTATGACAAAATAGAAAATAATATTTACAAAACGTTAAAGTCTATGTATATAACCAGTTTTATCCAAAAAGGCCTGAATGTATCCCCGATTATGTAGTTTGTGTTATAGACTAGGTGTGGTTATTTGGGAAATCTTAAACTTTATATTATAAATATTTATACAATTGTGTAAGGCTTAGGATGATATTCTATACTATAGTATTGCCTCTCGTAGAGAAAGACTTTATTATACCCATGGGAAAGCCTATATAGTACAGAGAAAGTTATCTATACTAAATCTAATATACACATATGTATGTACATAAGTTAAGTATACATAAGTATATTATGTTATGTATAGGTACATAATATATTATATATAATAGAACATGTATATATAAATATATATTATATATATATATATTAAAAATATTGAATATCAAATAAGCACTTTCACTTTCCAACGAAACCTTAAATCTATTATTTGTATTTTCCAAAATTTGATTGCCCTTTTTCTAATAGAAAGGTCATGTGTCATAACAACTTTTAAATACAATGAGTGTATTATATCAATATATATGTTCATTGGTTAAATAAAATATTAACATTATTAAATATATAGAAAATTGTATTAGAAATCAATTTGGATAGAAACTTTCTCTTAGAAGTTAAACATTTATAGAATAGTAGGAAGAAATTAAAAGTATTAAGGGATGTTAGAGAATTAAGAGGCTTATTTATCTATTAAGCGGATTAAAAAGGTTTAAATTAATTTTTTTGCAGACTATCAAAACGTTCCTTCTCATTGTAAACTGAAAATTTTATTGTCTCAAAATATATGCTTATAGTTAACATAATTATTAATACGAATGGCATCTACAACTGTTTAAAATGAAAATATTAAATTAATCAAAATTAATTAAAAAGAAGTAATAGATAAAACTCGAAAAAATATCCCGAAACCGGACAATGGAACTTGGTGGAATCAATAATTTCGGCATAATTTTTTCATAATTAAATTTTAATTTCAGTTTATCATAAATTTATTAAACATTACGTTTTGCAAATAAATTTACTAATAAATTTCATTAAATTTTTAAATTAAATTCATTGGCACCGTGTTTTTAATACAATCGTCGGTTCCAGTTTCTACGTCAAGTTTCAACTAATTAGCACACTAATAATTTAAATACAGACACTATATATAATTTAGAGTTTATACAACCGAGTTTACTGGCTCTATTTATTATTTAATTGATCGATACTATGGTCGAAACTTCGAATTCAGTAAATAATAGAGGTAATAGATGAAGTAACATAAAAGACTTCCAATATTTGGAATTTTTTTTTTTAAATTTTGATGATGGTGCAGAAACAGATGTAAGATTCCGTATACAAATGATTGGTAAGCTAAATGGTATATGGCGGTCGTCAAAAATTTCAAACAATCTAAAGTTGCACATTTTCAAAATAAATTGTTTATCAGTACTATTGTATGGTTGCGACAATTGGAAGGTGACAAATAACATCGTTTCATAAATTCAAAGTTTTCGTCAATAGGTGCCTCAGACGCATAGTAAAACCTTTCTGGTCAATACAAAATTGTACCGCGAGGAAACTGGAACAGTCATTAAGGAGGCTGGTACCCGTGAAATGAGATTTATCATTCATTGTGATCTTCTTCAATATATATTTTATAAGGCAACATGTTATACCAATAAGTGTCTTATTCACATCATAGAATGACGACTTGCCCAGCATTCTGTATGTAGAACTCCAGATCCACCATGGTCAATGGTCAAAAAACAGCCCAAATATTGAAAGCCCTCTACTTCATCCATTTCGGTCTGTGAAGTGTATTTTACAAGACGTTCCAATTTCAAAAAAAAAATTTAAAAAATTAAGACTAGTATTGTGTGTACAGTATTCCTTCCTGTGATGGATCAATATATTAAACATAATATGGAAAAAAAAAAAACAATATAAAAACAGAAACTATGACAACTACAATAACCTTGTCTTATATTTAAATTAACCACATTTTGTTTAGTCCTATTCTAATAATTCCGACCTCATTTTCAGTTCCATTATCTTTGTCATTTATACGAGTATATACACATAATGAGTACCATTAACTTACCGAGATATTGAAGTGCAACTTGTGGGTGAAAAATGTGGGCGACGTATTTACATTATATAATATTCAAGTTCTAGAATATATTCATCCTTGTATATGATTACTATTTGGTATATATATACACGCTAAGTATATACACGTCACAATGAAAGTTTATATTTATACAATATTTTACTGAGGATTACATAAGTATATATACTACATTTCCAGTAAATTTCTGATGGCAATGAACTTGTATATATATATTCTCTTAATAAAGGATAATAATGACAAAATAAGGAAGGAAAAATTTGATGCAAAGATATAAAATATGAAATACTAATAGACTAACTGGTTTGGTATTTGCTTACAAAACTTTTATTATTGTCTAAAAACAGACAAAGATTTTGTTAATAATTACATCATTCCGAAGCATTATTTAGGATGTCTGCTTTTGTCAACTATATGTTTCATTTTGTTTTTTTTTTTTTTTTTTTATTTTTTTGGATAACTTTCGTTCATACAAATTGCCTGTACTTTATTAAGATATATACAAGAAAACAATGTTGAAAAAATGGTTCATTAATTATCAATTCACTTTGTGACACAAGCAGCCTAAATAGTCAAAACATGAAACCTAAAATGTTATGATGTGTCTAAGTAATGATGTTATCATCAATATTATACTATGTACATGAGATCAGCGAGTGTCAACAGAGCAACCGAAGTAATAGATGATTTGTGCCATATTTACTATAATACATCTACTACCATTAATAACAGTTCAGTTTATGGTGGTCTACCATTAATAACAGTCTAGTTTATGGATGTCACCTATAATAATTCGCACATCTTGTCATCAACACAACCCGCATTAATGTATGATTTGACCTATTTAAATTTTCATAGCATTAGACAATCGTGTGTATATTGTTTTCAGGTTCGACAAATTTTACAATACTTTAATAGATATGGTATTTTGTCCAAAGACATTTTTATTGGGAATAAGGTACACTAATAGATGAAAACTTTTGACCTGATAATATTTGTCACTTTTTAGGTCTTACAACCGTGCAAATAGATGTTTTACATAAACATAAGTACATAAACCAAATCAATTATTCTAAAGCTAAACACATGTTTTAAATTTCCAAAATGTACTACTTTAATAGGTTAACAACGTGTTTTTCTTTTATGAAAACATATGTTTATATAATACCAGATTTTGTGAAAATAGAGTCGTTTGCAAAACATCACTCAGCATCCATAACACTTGTATGTACAATCCGAATTATCTATTATATTTACCACATATAAGTTTTAAATGCTTTGTCTTTTAAACATTATTAGTGATACGTGGAAAAATATATAATGAAGGGAAGAAACATCAAAAGTGAAATTAACAACAAACAGAGAATCTATAGACACAATATGATCAACTGAACCGTGTTAAAAGTGGATGGTGAGATATGCGTATTTATTTTTTTTAAAATTAATTGCACTTAGGGCACAATATGCTGCAAATTCAAATAACATAAAGGCATCTTAATCAGTCATTCGATAGTATTGATAGTGGTGTCATGTGGACAATTCTAGAAAATTAGGGAATACAGTATAAACATATGAATATGATTTGCGATCTATGTCGTGATTTACGGCATTTGTCTGCCATTGGAAAACTAAAAGAGATATAGGACGGAAATTGAACTGGTTCGTAAAATACAGCTCACAAGTCGGTCTGAAAATCAATGTTGAAACAGATATACAGTTACCCATTATGGTAAGTCCCAATTGATTATAAAACTAAATTAATTATATTTGTTATTTTTTTTTTTTTTTGCCGATAGATAAGCAATTTGCTGGTGGACCGTTGTTAGTTGAAAATTTCTCCCAATATTTCAGTACATCTTTCTGAACCTGATATTCAGTTCTTTTCAATTTAAAATGCTCCTTTGAAATTATAGTAATTAAATAACTTATATATTAATATTTAATTCTGCATAAATTACATGTACAGCAACATCCTAGTTTTTGTACTATAAATAAATATCTAAATTATTTATTTGGAAAGAAGTTTTTTAACAGGATAATATTGTTACAAGTGTCAGTATGGACTTGATTTATATTCAGAAAATTTAGTATTCATTCAACTAGAAAAATGTATAAGGTGCTTCCAGTTTAAGCTTCGAGAAAGTTCAAGGGGTAAACAAAAAGCTAATATAAATAGGGGCATGAGGAGCAAGCAAAATAAAGCTTAATCAATATATAATAAGAAATATTATAATGATTTATGAGTCCTGGATTTGATGTAACTTTCACTTAGATATTGCAAATTCTGCATATAAATTTAATTATTCATGGTCTCTAATATGTCATAAATATTATGTTTATTACAATTAAATAATGCAGACTTATCCTACAGTTGCAAAAATTTTTGTATAAAAGTCCATTAAAGAACAGTGCTAAAGCAACTGAAATGTGAATTTAATGTAATCTATATTTTGGAAAATATTTGCGACAAATCGTGAAAATTTTCATTTATTTCATTTAATGTTTTAATCTAGGCAGCTTTGTTCTCGAAAATGTTTATTTGGGTTAATTTTTTACCACATTGTCTGATTTTCCTATTTTCAAGTACATGGGACGTAGTGGTATTATATGTTGGCTGTGTAGAGATATGGTACTTTTTTTTTTATACCCACATAAATTGTCATTTCTAAACTATGTACATTTCTAGCTATAGAACATATATGTTCTATACTCAAATATACATAAGAGTCACATGTGGTCGTATATTACAAAGAATTTGCAACTGAAAGAAGCATAAAATTTGGAAAAGTTTAAGTTATATGTAAAATTTTGTAACATTTAACAAACACAAACTTCTTACTCGCGTTATACTCTCGTAATTGGAAATGGCATATTTCTTTCAACAAAAAAAAAAAAAGACACAGACATTGATGTGCTTGAATATGAATGAGGTTTCGAGAAAGGTACCTTAACGTTTCCACATTATTTGAATGACAAAACATTTATAAAATATAAACAATATTTTGGATTAATTTCGATATTGTAATTTTTGCTTGATGTATTCTTATTTATCTTTCCTCATCTTTCAATGTTTCCTTGTACACGAGTATCTCACGTAATATTAAATTATAATTTTGAATAATTATATCATTTACATATTTTAAAATGATTTTCATGTAACATTAATGATATTTTTTAGACATTGAGAACATTGATATAAGGGACTATTGGATTTGATGGATACACTTATTCATCACATATATCCATATAGTAAAATAAAAAGCATTAGCGTACACAAATTAAATGTGTCAGCTTAAATATAATTTAAAAGTTAAAATAACGAGATGACTGTGTAATAGCTAATAGAAAATGCTTGTTATTAGAATGACATCATTGTGGAATCATTTTTCTAAATATGCGTCTCTGTTGAACTCTATGACATTCAAAATTTAAAACAAATGTTCATACGTTTCTTAATTTTCTTAACCTTTTGGCGTGTGAATCGCACTCGTAAGTTATTTTGTGGTAATAAACATTGGAGTGGCCACCATCACTACTCAAATGACAACTTTAGTGTAAAAAAAAAAAAGATGCCATGGGATAGTTTTTATAATTATAAGATTGTACTAAGTTCGACACTCGGAAGTGTTAACAATTTCACGAACCTGTATAGCTACCGTACACCGACACAATGATCTCAAAATTTAACAGATTTTAAGTTACTAATATTATTTATAGTATGAACATATTTTGTTTTACGTTCTAATTAAAATAAACTATAATGGAATTTAAATGTAATAGCATAGATTACAGGAAATTTGCAACTTGCTACTGTTCACGTGAGTTACAACATTTAAGATGAGTTAGAAAGTATACCAACAAAGTTGTTAAATGTTACGTTGATTTATTGGACATGGGCGATACACACACACAATTTGGTTTCAATTGCTGTACATTTCAACAGGACCCGAAAAGCTCATTCGACACTTACAAAGTTCATATCGTTGATCAAAACTATGGCCAAAATACTGGCAACAATTGAATCCTCCATACGGTCTATTTTCATAGTTAAGTTGCAAAACAATATGAGAATTTGAATATATTGAAGTTAGCAAATTTAATTGTCTAAAAATATTTCTATGTTATAAATAATTAAAATTAACAAAAGTATACTACATTTTTAATTGCTAACGCTTCGAGAACTGTATACAACTAAAATATGCTGCAAAAGAATAAATTTTTTTGGATTTAATATATTTAAACTTAAATTAAATGTCATATATAATTTATTATTAGAATCTTATCCATAATTAGAAAAAAGTATATTTTTACTTGTTGTTTCTAACTATTCTTACATCACCATATTGATGATAGAACACTTATGCCTAGAGCTTAAAATGACATTGTCGATCTTCAATTGTGACAATACATAAAATTTGAAAATTTTAAATTTCATTTCAAAGTCGAATTTAAAACTCATTTAAACAATTGCAAAAATTGAGATCAAGTTTTCTAGTATTTCAGATGAAGTTTCATACTGGTTGTTAATATCAGTGTTTCCAATCCACCTGATTACTACCTAACAAATTCTAATAAAATTTAAAATTACCTCTTCAAAACGTTTTTGAAGTCCTCTAATTGAAGAATTTATTTGTTGTGCTTGTAATGTTCCACTTTCATTTTGTAGTTCTAATATCACATGTTTAAAATAATCAATGGGAGGCACCTATAAACCAAATTATATATGAATAAATTATAATTATTATTATACCTTCATATTATAAAATATGTTGTATAAATAAAATAAAATTATAACAGAATTTTTATTCCAAATAAAAAGAAAATGTTCTAAACATAACATCATAAACTATACAAATTCGAAATTATGTAGGGGCGGCCATTGTGAAGTTAATATAACTTTTCATGTTCACTTTATGTTATATAATGGATAAAGACAAGTCACTAAGTGTAACGTTTATATATAAATATATAGGACTGTTATGTGAACATTACTCCCATTATATATCTAAGAGGAGTATACTAATACGACATTCAAATATTTACAATATAGGAATGATTTTTCATTATATAGCAATTTTCTGGGGAACGAAGTTGAACTTTTATTTATTATGTCATGACATAAATGATAAATTAGGATGTCTTGAAACTTTCTAAAACATTCTATTGCTTATTTTAAAACTTTAAACATTTTACAATACTGAAACATTTATAATTTTGTTTTCTATAGTATGACTCTACTACCTGCATATACGACACAAAAATGCACTTATATTGCATTTTTCTATTTATTGAAATGATTGAAAAATCACTTGTTAGAAGATATTAGTTTTAGAACATCAGCTATATAGCATGATCAAGTTATTGATTACACAAACTCTTCAAGTTGTTTAAGCGCAAAACTCCTGAATGAAAGAGTATAGAATTTTTTCTTACATTGGAATTCCACGTCAAGGAAATCGTTCACATTTAAGTTAAATTTGTAAAAGTTTCATTGGAATTAATGGGCTTACTTCAATAACAGGTATTTTGTATAGAACAATAATGTTGTCGGAAGGTAAAATATCGTCTGTTCAATAAAATGTCACTAGAACACTTTATTCTCAAATTTACATTCAAGCTTCAATATAAATTCATTTTGATGTTGCCTACACCGAGAAAAATGTTAAATATGGATTTTATTAATCTGGATGTCATCAAGAGATTATTTCAAATATGGTCATATTTGTGATGTATGTGTGTGTCTGGAAAATATCTTAAAATGAAATGAAAACCTTACGATACATTTAAAAGATTATGAATTTGATTTTCATTTGAATAATACCAGAAACATAATAGCAAAGTGTGTGCATTTAGACATGGCATTTGGCACGATTGATATTTATTCGAAAGAGATCAATGTTCGCGAAATTAACATCATCTTTTTAGCCTCGATCATACGTCAGTATTGAAATAAATCTTTATGGAGTTAGATAAAAAAAAAAACGATTTAAGTCAGAATAAAAGATCTTGTACACACAGTTCTTAAATAATGTCCATTATTTGTAATTAACAAACGAAAACGTATCAAACCCTAATTATTATGCTGTTATCGTTATAAGCTAAAAAAAAATTGTGTTATAATGCAAAGGTGTATAAATTTACCTGATAGAACAATTGATATTCGGCATCTGTGAGTCTTAATGCTACCTCTTCGGGAAAATGAAGAACACTTTGTAGTTCCTCCAGTTCTCCTGGATGGGATGGTATTGGTGCACCAGCCGTAGCACTGGCCAATGATTGTTTTGATGGATGGGCTGAAATAAACAAAAGAAACTAATTAATAAAAAATTTAAACATTTTTCAAAATATGATAAATACTCGTAATAAATGTCAATTTTAAAAAAAAAATATTATTAATATAATTGACAATACAGAAAATTTAAATTAAGTACATTTTGTTAATATAGCACTTAAAATAGCATGTCGATTGTGAGTTGTTGAATTTGAGACATCGTTTCTAATTCAAGTATATTTAACTAACATATATACTACCTTTAAATGAAGTTAGTCCAGTTGCCTTAGACATTTTCGATTTTAAAGTATTCGTCTTAAGTGACAATTGCAGGCTATTTGTTAATATTGAATAAATTTATTTCTTCAGTGCCAGTATGGTCTCGAATTTCCATCATGGTTACTTGTCCTTTATCAATTTATTGGCTTGATCTTTGAATTTATACATATTAATATAATTTATAAATATAGAATAGAATTTTTATGTTGATAATATGGGTTAGTCAGAAAGCCATTATTTGTGCTTGCTGTGAGTTCATTTTTGACAAAGCTGAGTGCACGTGCACAGTAAATAGTTTACTATTTCTTTCTAAATTTCTCGATGAATAAGTTTGCATGAAAGTCAGAATTTGATAAACATTGGCAGTCAGCATCATCGTCTTAATCTATATGCTTCATGGGTGCATTATAGGCGTCATTACAATACTAATTAGCCGTTTCTAATATACTAAATTTAAAAAGTTCAAAAAACGGAATCATATATGATCAATTATAATTTTCCGTTATAGACATTTAAAGATTTCAGTATAGATTTGTGTATAAATTCCCAGCAACATATAGTTTGTTGTTGAGATGCATTTTCGCAACCAAGTTGACAAACGCAACGTAACCTTAAATTATCGGTGACACCGCATGATGTTCTGAAAATCTAGGATTAGTTTCTTAGTTTTCAAGATTATATTAAAATATTTGATATTTTTCGTACTATTTGCTTTTAATGCTCTCAATTCCATATTTTGTAATTTATTCAAAATAATGTTTTTTTTTTTTATTTTTTTTTTAAGTTAAAAGTAATATTATTTACACATATTTAACACGCAAACACTTTGAATTAAATTAAAGTTATATTGATTAAAGTTTTTATTATGTTCTTAATTACATAAATTAATATAAGGTTGTGAAAACAGCGATGCTCGACAACAGCAATGACAAATCTATAATTTGCTCAACCTGTGTCCGGTAACTTGATCACGATATTTTTTATTAGTAAATGAAATATATAAAATAGTGTATATTTTACGATCAATTTAACTATATATATATATATATATATATATATATGAATTAGTATAATATAATCAAGACTCATTCAATTACATATGATCAAATCAGTTGACTTGTCTTGATAATGGCATGCGGATCACTTCGTCTTCAACACTGATTAAATCCCATTAGAATAAATTTAGCTCTCTATGGAATTTGAACACCAGTTGATGGTTGATGAGAGTCAAAAAAATTTTACGTCCCACACTATCGCGGTTAACAATGTGGATTGTTGTTTAAAAATAGGAAAATATCATAGTGTCGTCTTATTGATTCCCACGATCTGCTTATGAATAAATTATTATACATAGTTGTTAATTGACATTCCATTTTAATGCAGTTATTCAAATGTATAAGCTACACTAGATAATCTATTGGTAAACATTAAGAATTCCATTGTAGTTATTTAGTTGATTATCTGATTTACATAATGTGTATTGGTATTGAATGAATCTGATTCAATTTTTAAATGTTCATATTAATCGTAAATATTTTAAAATAAATAACCGCAAAAATTAAAAGGCAAGATATTTCGTTACTACTTCCATTTAGAAAAGATATTCATATATTGTCGAATATATTTTAAAGTTTAAAAAATTATAATTTAAAAAGTAATGGAAGTTTTATTCCTTTTAAAGTTATTAAATTCTTATGTGAAATTGCAGAATTGATTCTATTTGATAGTCTAACACCCACTCCTATTATTCTATCAAACAGAGTCCAGTATTGAATCATTAATATTACTAGATTTTGTTTTAAGTATTAATCTGGTAGAATAAAAGTGAAAAACAAATTTATATATTACTTACTTATGTCTTCAAATTCATCGACCTCGTCAAAAATTGCCAACATATTCAATGTTTTCCGGTATATTATAGATTAACTATATTCTTCTATTTTATTTTTCAATAGCTTCAAATATTTTATACTATAAATACTATTTATTACAAATGACTAAAGCGTATATTTTTTGATAAGACCTAATAAATTCTAATTTAAAATGGAATTTATTTTTTCTATGACTTCAGTTCTTTTATTTTAAGATTATTGATTCCCATAAACAGAAAAAAGGCATTAAAATTGTATAATTTAAAAAACAATAAGATGAGAGCTAAAGAGGAATAGTACTGGAAAAAAGGTTGAGAGTGAATAATTAAAAAAAAAAAAAAACGAAACAAAACATAAATGGTAAAAACTAAAGCCAGAATAAATATCTTTGTTGCATTATATTGTGTAATGTACCCCATTTTGTGTCAAGGAAAAACACAGGAAATAAGAACATCCAAACCTAATGTTTCCGGCATTGTCGATAATGATTATGTTATTATGTACAATATTGGAAATATAATTGCTATTTTCTACATATTATGTATCGCAATTATCTTCTAATTATATAAATAATGAAAATAAAACTACCTGCTGGGATGATGGTTTAGTGATGGAAAATACCTGAAATGATTACATACTTTGTGACGCTATAAAAATATCTTAAATAAAAATTGCATAAATTTGTGTCAGCACTTTTATTAGAGATGAAATAGAGATGTGATGAGCTTATCATGTGACATCAATTAATCCAACTTTACCCAGATTTTTACGACTGTCATGAATTGTTTTTGGATTAAATATTAATAGATTATGATGGATACATATATCCACGAAAATTTCATCATTCTGATTCATATCACCAATTTAGTGCACACATTTTACAGATTCCGAATTAATATTTTTTGAACAAAAGTATTGTAAATATAAATAACATTTTTAGATTTTTTTAATCTCATTAAGATTTCATGATAATTGACTATAAAATACATTTTGTTCATCCACAGATGTCTGTTCAGTAGGTGTGCATAAATTTGAATATTTTGTGATTATATATGATTAGATATTGGTTTCCAGACTTTACTTTGCTCCGCATCGTACAACAAATGACGTTTGATATGTAATTGAAAAGTTTTGATAGTGTGAGTCCATCAGCTACTTAGGTTGGTGAAATTGATGTTAGTTTCTAGAATAGATGACCAACCTGGTCCTAGTACTGACTATTTTAACAGAGTTTAATTTGATGATGGTAATTTATATAACAGTATTCCTAACGGTCAGCTCGTAGATTTATAATAAGCACTTGATGAGTAGTGGTTTTGATCATTATCCAGAAAAACGTCAATTAATCAAATTTATTTGTACTTATTATCAATGGAGCTAAAATTAATGCAACTTTTGTAATAAATTGAATATGGTTTTTATTACTGAAATGTGTCAATTTATCAAATGTAAGCACAATTTTAAAATAAATTGAAATAAAAATACGAATATATTCGAGATACTTTTATACTTGGTATGTTCAAATTTATTTTC
>JANSTX010020606.1:0-16156 GCA_027564355.1 Penthetria funebris
TTAAAAATATATGAAAATGTTAACTTGATCAGATAACTTCCTAGTGTACCTCCCATGTATAATTTTTACTCCTTACTTATTAAAATAAGTTATATGATAATAACATTCACCAATTTAAGCGAAAATTCTAGGTACGAGATATCAACTATTTTGCAATTCTACTTAATGAATGCTTATATGTTATGTTGTAATCCGTTAAACAATTTCCAGGGCCTCTAATAATTGGCAACCAATTATACATTTCTCTTGTTTAATACTCCTTTGCTTAATTTGTAGTATATAACTTTGTGTCGAGTTTTGTATTTAAATCAAAATAATTAATTAAAATTTAAATTTTAATCAAGATTTTAATCTTAAAATCATAAAATTAAAAGCAAATGGATTTTTATTATTCATGTACTGAAAGATGAATTAAAAATATTTTGTCGATCTTTAAAGTTAAAAATTAATTGACTGCAACTAGAAACATAATGTCCGTATACTAAATTTCTTAATAACAGAGAATAGAGTGGCCGACGAATATATTGCTGTTAATGAACCGCCATTCAAAATACAATCGAAATATACCAAGTATATGACAGTTCTATGACGTGTCATCGTGACCAATGTCTAGTTAATACTAGCCGCCATTTGTATCTAGATATGTTACAAATGTTTATGCCACTGTTCACTCCAATAATTAAATCTAATCATATCTAGTTTAAACATCATTGAAGGTTAGGTTTACGGCAATACTTCTAACAATTTAATCATTTGAACACAAATTTACACAGTAAAGTATTTTAGTCACTGTCGCTAACTACTAGACAAGATAAAAAGAATGATATCCAACTCCTTCTGTTGAATATATGTTACTAAAAATGTTATATGTTTTAAAAACTTTTAATATTCTAATGTCATATGTGATATATATTATCTAGACGTCATATGTGGTGTATGTTATCTGATGATATACACCGCAGTTACATATCTGTTCAATCGAATCGAAATACAATATTAAATGAGACTTTGTGAAAACTGACTGATCTTGTGACGATAAACAGGATTAACTGGCGAAACCAATTTCGCTTGATTGTTGTTTGCTTGTTGACGCTCTATACTTCCTTGTTGAACAAAACTCAAATTATGAAGTATTTAATTATCTTAACGTAGTTCCCTCTATTTCGCCTCCAGGTGTAAAAATTTAATGAAAACATTGTCTTTAAAAATAACAATAATTTACTAAATTTACTTCTACAGGTAATTAAAGCGAAAAAAGAATTATATGAAAAAAATTACACTTCAGGAAATGTGCCATCACCATCGTTATCTGAAATTATTGATGGTAACTGTGAAAAAACTGAAGAAAAAAAAGTACAAGGAGAAACAGCGAAAGGAGAACGACATGAAAATGTACTACCTGCAAAGAAAACTAATGGGCTTCGTGATGATTTAGATGACATTGATGAAAATGATGTCGGTGAGAATGATTTTGTTTTAAATATTTTATTTATGTTTAATAAATTTTTTAAAAATTGACCGTAACTAAAATTATATGTTTTTTTTTTATTTTGTATTTACCACCAAAACACTTATAGGTGAAAAACGTCGATTAGCATTCTTAGATTTAATGATTGAAACAGCAAAAAGTGGTGCTAATTTAAATGATGAGGATATTAAAGAGGAAGTTGATACAATTATGTTTGAGGTAGTTATACCTAAATAAAAAAAAAAAAATGATAAATTAATAAATTAATTAATCTTCACTATTTTTTTCGCATACACTAACATCTCTAGGGACATGATACAACAGCAGCTGGTTCAAGTTTTGTATTATGTCTACTGGGTATCCATCAACATATTCAAGATAAAGTTTATGATGAATTAACAAACATATTTGGTAATTCTGACAGAGAAGCAACATTTTCCGATACCTTAGAAATGAAATATCTTGAACGTGTTATATTAGAAACATTAAGAATGTATCCACCAGTGCCAATAATTGCAAGAAAATTAAATGAAGATGTTCAATTAGTATCTGAAAATTATGTTTTACCAGCCGGTTGTACAATTGTCATTGGCACATTAAGAATTCATCGACGTCCAGATATTTATAAGAATCCAAATGTTTTCGATCCGGATAATTTTCTACCCGATGCAATGGCAAAACGACATTATTATAGTTTTATACCATTTAGTGCAGGTCCAAGAAGTTGTGTCGGACGAAAATATGCAATGTTAAAATTAAAAGTTTTACTATCGACAATTTTGAGAAAGTATCGTATGAAATCCGATTTGAAAGAATCAGATTTTAAATTACAAGGTGATATTATATTAAAACGTTCAGATGGTTTCCGCATTGAAATTGAGCCAAGAAAGAAGAAGGACCTTAATTCCATATAATTATTTTTTTTAAATTTTATAATTATAATTTGTTTTATACTGTAAATTTGATAGCATCATACTTATCTCAATCTTATCAAAATTGAAATTATATTCAAATATATTACATTGAAGACTAAACAAATTATTCAACAAATCTCTATAGTATATTCTAACAATTAACAATTTTTTTGGAATCTCTAAATATGGGAATGTCATCACTAAAATCCCTTGTAAGAATGTCAAAGAATATGTAGGATATGTGTAAAGAACCTATCTATAGGGTTCAATTATAGAGGGTTACTTTCATTCTGTTCTTCTTTCTGATGAATTCATATTTTGAAGTAATTTACATTATTCTGGTGATCTACCAAATGCGTATTTTGAAATTACACCGATCAATCAAATCAGTGTATCGCCACTTTCTTTGGTTGACAATTTTGTACATCACTTTCAGACCTGCTAGTCTCCGCCACCTATCGTTGGATATTGTAATTGGTCAGAATATTTTTAGTATACGTCTGAGGCTTCAAAACTTGAATTTTACATCTGTTTGAGCACCATCATAAAGTGACAAAAAACTTCCCAAATGTTTGAAATTCTCTACTTCATTTATTATTTTGCTGCTGACTGCAAGTGAACATATTCTCGACGTACTAGTATTTAGTTATAGTATATGGTTTTGTCTTGAAACATTGACCTTTAAATCAACTTATGAGTTGTATTTCATAAGTTGTTCCAATTTCACTTTCATATCCGACTCAGATCTTCAAGTCGACCGATTAGATCACATCTGATACAATGCGGTTCAGAGTTTACTTTACCCAGTTGAAGGCGAACAAGAGCAATAGTGTTGATAATACACATTAAATGCGGCTTTGATTTCACCACTTCGGTCAACCAAACTCTGGGCAATCTGAACTCTGTTTTTACAATGTTTCCAGACATTTTTAAAATGCAATTGTTTCTGTACTACTACTTCTAATATATTATCATTTAATAGATCATTAGTTGAAACAGTAACGATTACAGCGTCACTATCTATCAGAAAAATGATAGCAACAAAGTTTGATACTAACATTTAATTATACATGGTTACAATTATAGGTGCGAAATGTTTCGGTTGGGCGCATAATTAGGAATTAACATTCAACTCCAACAACCTCGACAGCAGCATGCCGCACAGCTGAAGTACTTAATTGCAAGAGAAACACCAACAAATGGTCCGGATCGAATGGAAATAAAATAGAAAAAAATGGAAGCAATGTTAAAGCAATACTTGAACTGACAAAAGTATCGCAGGTGGCTCAAGAATTGTAAAAGGTACAATCTCGATTTTCTTGTATATTCTTTGGTTTTCCGAAAAACCGAGTCACATGGATCACAGTAGTGGTGTCGATTTATTGCTAAGTGTCTCTGTAAAGCAAAGTATTGTCGTCTGGAAGCCGATATCAGATCGAATAATTATGGCAAGAATCAAAATAGTGTTAAATTTGTAATAATAGTTCAGATGTACGCACCTACAGAGCAGACGTCGTCTTATGATAAAGAGGCATTTTATAGTCAACTTTCAAACTGCCATGTTGAGATTAACAGATCCGATATTGTCATATGCATGGATGATGCAAATTCAAAGGTCGGCTCGAACAACATGGGTTGGGACCATGTTATTGTGATATGAACAATAATGAAGAACTTTTAGCGGAAATATGCAGTAATCGTAACCTTGTGATTGGTGGTACTATATTTGTTCACAAAGGATGGATTCCACTGGACGGGTGACCAGAAATCAAATTAATTACATAACAATTAGTAAAATAAAGAAAGATTCGCTGTTAAACTTTCATAGCTATAGTGGCACGGATGTTTTTAGTGACCAATACTTGATTTCTGGACAGATAAAATTAAAACTTTTGACAGACATAAGGATCCAACTACGGGAGTGGTGCAACCTAATTTGTTGTAGCGTTTTTAATCAGTCGACAAACACGACATTAGCACCATATTTTTAGTCTCGATCACACGCTATTACAGACATATACCGTAATCGAGTTACCGGTGACACCACGTGGAGGTAAAGATTGATAGTAAGCCACTCCATTCGTGGATTAGTCATAATACATGGAATAATGAGAAGAAAAACATCAATAGTGCGAATAAAAACAATAATGCCATGGACCAACAGACTGGACAAGAGGTTGGTAAAAGTGGATGGTAGGATAGGCGTACCTATCTTAAACACGTTACAGCTAGGGCTAAACTCAGTGCAATTTTAACATAAAAAAGACATACTGTCTGGCAGGCAAACTAACCGGACATTGCTTTAGAACTGAACGTTCAATTGATATAGAGACGGTATGCTGATCTCAAATGAGATTCAGCAAACGAAAAGATGAACTGCGTTCTTTTGTGAGCTACTGTACAGGTCCGAAGTTCAGGTTACTCGAAGTCCGCCATTGTATGTGTTATTTTTCGACTTCAAACAGGCATTCAATGTGATTGTTGTCTGATATTGAAAAAATTTGTAAAATACCGTTTAAACCGATGAATATGATTCGTGGTCTATATCGTTATTCGGTCGACTTGAATACCTTGACTTCACTGACAAAATTCACTGAGTCGGATATTATTGTGAAATTGGAACTACTTGTGTAATACAGTTGTTGGTCTAAAACTCAATGTTTTAAAGACGTTACTAATGAAAATTGATATGTCGAGGAGGTGTTTACTTGCATTCAGCGGCGAAGTAGTAGACAAGTATTGATTAAAAGATCTATCTATATTTGTGAAGTTTTTTGACTGTTTGGAGCTACACAGTGTGAAGTTATAAGCAATTTATTTTACTAATATTATAGTACAAGTACAAGTAAAAATATGCGGTCTATGAACTACATATTAAGTTTCTGTGAAAAATGTATACAAATTGTTAAGAATTGCAATAAATAAAATACAACTTCTTGAAAATTCTAGTTATCAGCTGTCTAAAAGTTAAAATTAAATTTAAAAATATTATATAAATGTAAAAAGTCCGTTTAAACACTTACTTTTCCAATTAAATTTAATGATTACAATTACACATACGTGTACCTTGTATCCTTCCACAATAAACTGCGTTCATCCACCTATTAATGACATCATATACCTAATCCGTTTATGTAACAATATGCACTCATACCTATAATTTGAATTCAAATTTAATTCAGCATATGTACATTTGGTTATAAAATGCGGCAAAATCGTGTACACATGATTTAAGTATCAATATCGGCAAAAGCACTTTCCAATACGAATTATATTAGTAGGGTATTTGCAATCCTTGTGAATTGAATTCAAATAAAAGACGTTATTGTAAATATAATCGTAGTTAATATCTGGACTCTGTATGGAAGTGACCAACCTCTGAACTGAACTATATCACTGACGCATAGAACTACGAGTATATCACTCTATGCTTTAGCACTTACAGTAGCCGCTTTTTAGTCTACAGGATATAACTTGTGATATCATCGTTGTTTTTTATTATTCACAATATTTATTTTTACGAATTATTTTACACTTTTAAGGTAAATAATAACCTAATATTTTATTATGTTTTGTCAATACCTACTTATAATTGTAAATTAAGTTCATATTAAAGGTTAGATATATTAATAAATAATTGCCAACGAGAATTGTTGAAATATGAACAATAAGGAAAAGTTCATTGAATGTACTATTTTAATAGCTAAATAATTGGCAAGTGGTCGAGGTGCAGGAAGTGATGCATAAAAGTTATATGAAGACAATGACATTGATGGCTCTGACAAGTAAAAATAAATTTACCGCATGTTGCAATCATTTCTTCTGAGATCTACATAAATTCTAATTGCCTTGATACTACCATAATATTGACTAAACATTATATCTGATTATCAGGTCCACTATCAGGAGTCTGGCGATTTATTGTGACTCAAAGTTAGTGAGAACGTTACTCGTTTAATTGTTATGAATGGATAGATTGTATATTAATAACGATGAGTGGAATCTTATAAAGAGAATAATAAAAACTAATAATTAAAACTGCAATGTGATGGAATAACAAAATCTGGCGGCATAATATGGTTAATTGGTGAAAAAGGTTGACAAAACTGCACAACGGGTTAACCGTAAATATTTCAAAAACAATGCACCATCAACACTTTTTAATATTTTCAAAGTAAATTCTTATATAAAAAAAGTATGTAATTCATCATCAATACTATCACTACTAGTCTTTTACTTTTAAGATTAACATTTCAAAGAGTTAATATTAATAACATTTCAAAGATAAAATAAATTATGATTAATTAGGTTAGTATGACATGTTCACTTGCAGCCAATGGTGAAAAAATAGATGAATTAAAGTACTTCCAAAAGCAGTTTTTTTGATTGTAGTGCTGGAACGGGTGTGAAGTATCTATACTTAAAATCTTCTGACCCAATATCATTAAGATCAATATATTAACAGAAGAAACTGGAATAAATACGACACTGATAGAAAATACGCATATGATAATGGAATTTTTAGTGTAATAGAAAACAAGGTCATCGAATATTAAGTTGGCCAAGAACCGTTATTAAGCAGTCTAGGCAAAAGAGTAAACTAATGGTAGTGGTTAATAGCACTGGTACTAGCCTCTTTAATATCGGTTCTTCTCCGGATTTCAGTCAAGTGATATCGTTGCAATATCACCGACAGGCCGTCTCAGTATATGTCAAACCCAATTACACTTTTTTTGGTTGATAATTCTGTACGTGTCTGCCAGTCTCCACAAACTCTTGATTGATATTCAGAACCACAATTAATCGTCAAAAAATAAAATATTGGTACTCAACTTCATTTATTTATTTGCCATTTGACACAAATAAACATCTCATCGACGAAAGCTGACTTTTGAGCTGTATTTTATACTGGACTTCCTAATTTCACCCGCATATTAAGATATGCGGGTGAAATTAGGAAGTCCAGTTTGCAATAACAGACAAAATGTCATCAGTGAATTTCATTATAGTCGATCAGGAATACCCTATCTGATGCCATGCGGTCGAGAATTTAATTTGATCATAACCCTGTCCAAGACGAGCAGAAATATTATTAGTGATAGTATATCATCTTGCTTTATAACTGAATATTAAAAATATTACCAAGCCTTCCAAGATGCAAGAATCTGCATTGCAAGTCACGATATAGAGCTTGTTTATCATATTCATCAGTTTAAACAGTATCTTATATCTTTCTATGATTTTCCACATCATACGATACCATTCAATCGACTGCTCAATAATAATTCTTATGTTAATGATATGGTATGTACCCGACTCACTATGCTTGCAACCATTATGTTCCTTCCGAATTCCCGGTTGCAAGTCTAAAGTAATCCTGTCGTGTACGATTCAGCATGGTGATACAATGCCAATTCTCGCACTTGTTCAATTCACCCTTTTTTGACAATTTAATTATCATTAAACCATTCCACAAGATTGAAATATCCTCAGACAACCACACTTCACTTACAATTGAATTCAATATTGATGCGATAGAAGTCAACTTTTAATAATTCGGGTTATACGTTATCGGCACCGACTGCCATACCGCTTTTAAAGTGTTTCAATGCAGATTTGATTTCACCACGAATTGAAGCAATTAAAGCGTATTCAAAGTGGAAATGTCTGCTTCGATTCCCGTACAACGACTGGCGATAGCTACGGACAGTATGGCCACCATTATGTAACTTACCTCGCTAGTCTGCAAACCAAAAATGATGGAAAAACTCTGTACTATACGAGCATGGTTAATGATAGATGGAAAGGACGGCCTACATTCAGATTATCGAGGATTACTTGGCGGAAGAATGCCTGCGATTATCGTGGCAGTTCTCCCTTTTTAATTCCTTTAGCCGCAGTTGCAGCGATGTAGACGAAAGGGAAACGACAGAGCACCTTCTATGCCGATACCCGGCACTTTCTCAACAGAGATTTAGTCTACTGGGCGGGCATATACTAAAGAATCTATTAGAAATTGTAACTAATAAGTCAAGTGATTTGTTGGCGTTAAAATTTGTTTACCTTAAACTTCATTGCTTTGCCTGACATATATCGACTAGGATATTACTGGGGTTTTATATCTCCAAAATAAACAAAAGAATAAAATATGCAAAAACTTCATACATTTGAATGAGTAGAGGTTGTGTTTCACTGCAAAGATAGGAAAGCCTGCCAAGAAACATCGGTGACTGTAAATGGGCGTTCACGCACCGTATGTCCTTTTTCAAATTAAACTTTTCGGTATATATTATAATAATTCCTTAAAAGAATAATAAAAACTAAAAATAAAACGACAAATTTTTCTTCAATATTAGTATTTATTCAGTAATAGTCGGTCGTAATGATGGAATATTATTTGTAGGCTAAACTATTTCCGTTTGTTTGCTTTTGTACGTAAAAATGCAATGACGACGTCGAGAATATTTGTAAAGACTATGCCATGCACATTACACTATACTCGTACCAATTCTTTAATGATGCAAATCTTAAAACGAAAAACAAACATAAAATGCAGGAAGATATTGAGTGCATTTTGTTTATTTTTTGCACCAACGTAAAGAAAAAGAAGCTAAAATCCACATATTTGAATATTATTTTTTTTTTTTTTGAAGTCCCTTATTATTATGTAGAGAATTTATTAAAGAGATATTCTGCAGCAAGTTTACCGATGGTAAATTATGGCCTAACTTAAAAGTAAAAAGAAAAAAATCCATAAACATTTTAAAGCACATATAAATGGATGAAAGAATATACAAAAAAAAATCCTTTTGATTGTTCCTGTGATGCACTTCATTTTAATAATATTAAAATGAAAACCTCATACCTCCTCATCATTTACGAATTATTTTATGCTGCAAAAACAGCCGTACTAATTAAAATTATAGCCCATACATTTGATGATGGTTTACATCCCTTTTTTCCTTTTATGCATATTAATAATATTATCGCATGTACAAGACATTTATGATTCCTGCTTTTTGTGGTTGATGGAAAGAAGAACAGAAGAATCGAATTACTACTGCATAATTTTTGGTTTTTTATGAAGAAAAAAATGATATTAAAAAATAAATATTAAACTTACTTTAATAAAATTTAATTATCTAGAAATTTTTAAATTTAATATTTTAATTATATAAAGTTATTGAAAATGAAGTTATAATTGATTTTGTTACTGGGAGTTCATCTGTACACAACCTAAATAAATATTTTGTTTCCAACCGTTCAAATGGGTGGCCTCAGTTGTTGTTTTTATACCCTGGTGAAAAAAATATATTATTTATATTCTTAACTATTCACAAATTGGAGAAGCAAGTGATGCAAATTAAAATTAAATAAATGCAATTTGCTGATTGCCACAATAAAAAGTTATTGCAAATAAAACTATAAACATCTAAAATATTATAAACGGGGCGAAACATTTTAAGTCTCAAAACATCGACGTCAAAAAACGAAAATGACACACATAAAGGACAGACAGAAAATAGAACCAATACGAAACTAAAATACTCAGATAAAATGATGGAAAACAGATTGAATTAAATCAATATCATCATCATATAAGTGTCGAAATGATGATGGTTTAAAAAAATAGAATCTTCTGAATCGTTACAATTTCGACCCTTATTCCACGCCAAAACATGTGTCATCAACGAATTATCGTCATTGTTCACGATATCTGGCCAGTACTTTCACTGTACTTATTCCCATATTACTAGTAGATGACTCTGGAAAACACCTTCTTTTTTGCCTGGGATTTAATATGAAACTCAATTCCTAGTCACTAAGGATGATGTTTCTTCTGACCTATTTTCATTGGATTCAAGTGTACATCAGGGTTCCGTCTTATCTCCAACTCATTTACCTCTAATCCTATTTACAGTTATGTAAATAACAGCACTCTACTGCATTAATTTTTTTAATAAAAAGAATTGTTACTATTGTATATTGATTTAACCTGGAGCTTGACTTTTACCCATAAAGGCAGCGACCTACATTTCTTCGACATAATTTACATGCGAGGTTTTCGACCTATAGTTGTACTTTAATCACTGACCATATTGATTCACTTCAGCACAGGCGCAATGTATATGTATAGATCCATGGAAATTGCTCTTCTGAGATCGCCAATAATATGGCCGCTCAGGCAATTTGCACTAAATACTAAACTGGCTAAATTGTATAATGTTGACCCCAAAAATTTAAGACAAGTTCAGAAGGCATATTCGCAAACAAACTCATCCTATTTGATATCGGAAAATCGTCCTTAGATTGATTTGGTAGTTCAGTTCTAAAGCACTGTCCAGGTAGTTTACCTGCCTGATGCTAACATTTTCTCATGTCGTTTAAATTTGAAGCGTGCTCTGCCAAAACTGCCAAAACTTCGAAACTTAGAAAGTGGTAAATTCAAGTTTTGATCAATAGTTGCCTCAGACGCATACACACCTAATTTAATCATAACAGAAACCGGAAACATTTTCTTTTGTGTAAACGCACCATAAAATCTTTTGGTTTAGCTTTATTGAAAATATTGCCGGTAAATCTTACATTCCTGACAGTCAGCAGACGACTCGGGGGTTATTTTGGAAAAAAATGGCTAAGAGAACCTATTTAGCTAAAAATATTAAAGCAGCAAGCAGTCATAAACCAGGTGATTACATTATGAAGCCATTAGTAATTAACAAAACAAAACAACCAATTATTCGTACCAGACGGGAAAAAGTACCTAATAAAAAATAATTGCTTTTTAAGGTTCTCTTACTTGATAGTGCTCCAGGTCATTCTAAAGATTTGCAGCACGTAAATATTGAAATCGACATTCCACCCAAAAATACAACTTCTCTGTTTCAATCAATAGACCAAAGAAAAATTTCGACTTTCAAAGTATTATACATTAAACGCATACATAAGGGAATATTTTAGATCAATTAGATATATTTACAATATTAGATTGTGTTAAGCAAATAGGTGTATCGTATGCAGAGTCCATGCATGTTGGACGACACTATGGTCTGATATAGTTCAAAGTGAAACTCGAATACTTTTAGAATAAGAATATTTTCAGATAATTGAGTTGGCTCATAACCATTGAGTGAAGAAGGTTTCGAAGATTTCGCTCATGCAGACATTATTGGTATAATATGGTAGTCGAAGAATTAATTGAAAAAGATTTAGTTGACATGGTCAATACAAATGAAAGTAATGTTGAAGCTGATGTTGATGATTACGAACGGAACGTATTCACAGCAAAAGTTATCCGTGAGGGACTATAATTGGAAGAAAATTAGGCAGGTAATTTCAACAAAATGATCCTAATGTTGAACGAGCACTTAGGTTTATGGCAGTTTTCGATTTACACAGTTTTCTATACGAAATTTTAATTTTAGTATCACTGGGTTTTATCAAGAACGGTTCTACTGGGTAAAGCGGTGATAACGTGTACAATATCAAGTGAGAATTTGTAAAGACTATACCAAATCTAGAGGCATGAATTGTAAACCAAAGAATATACACACGTCAGTGATATTCTAAAATATGAACTTCACTGAAATAGGCGGGAAACTTGTTCATTCTAAAACAATGTAGCGAAGAATGGTCATTAAGAGGACTAGTACCAGTAGAAGGGCCAACCCCTTGAAGTAGAGGTGCTGACCAGATATCGTAAATAATTACGGTTGTTCGTAGCTGCATTATGATCTCGCGTGAAGTAAATGTCATTATGACCTACAATGTAAATAGAAAAAAAAACATTTTTCCCTCCCATCAAGACTTCGTAATAACTGACTATAAAAATCAGAATTTCTCATCCATAGGTACGTTTTCACATATTTTGCTATAATTCCCTTTCCTTCCAACATGTCTTTTAAAATCTAGTACCACTCACTACACCGACTTCATCAGTTCAAGCATTGGTATTATGTAACTAAATTACTCATCAGCCATCTACACACCAGTTTTATCATTTAGAACATTCTTATAACATTTGTGGTTCCATTGTGTTCATTTTTGAATTATAGTCCACTACGAATACGCTTCACATACACATTAAAAGCTTTGCCAGCGTCAGTTATAGGCCATCCACTCCTAATTTGGTGGAATTGAAGTTAGTTGTTAAATACAGGGTGATTTACTAGGTACTATCACATATTCTTGATCCTAATCCAGACCGTAACATTTCAGTTCTACGAGTAGCATTTAGTTGAATAATGTTACTATCAAAATATGTCACTCGGTAATGAATAAAAAGCCTAACACCTACTAAACTTCTTATGATTAATACTGTAATACATGGACATATGATTTAAGAGTATACAGTGTCGACTAAATGGAATTAACTTTTAGATAAGACGAGATTTTTTTTTTATTTTCAAGTTTCTATCAATTTTTGCTTTTGGACAACATTTTTGCAGCAATGCCAAAAATCATTTTGATTATAGCTACATTTAGAATAATTCTCAATTAACTGCTAAATTATTATTTGCAATATTTAATTGAGAGTGTATGTATAAAAACATTAGGATTCAAATAATTCCACTCTTTCGTGTCGACACAATTGCAAAACTGGGATGTATCATTATGCATATTTAATGTCTGTTCTGTAGTTGCATTCATTGTATCCAATTTAAATTTTTAATATATTAATTTGATTTATGATGTTGTAGAGACGACTTCCTATAACAATTCACTTTATTGTTCCCATTGGAATTAAAGGAATATTATTTGATGGTAAAAAAATAAGGATCGATCAACTTATATATGAGTATATGCACATAAGTTGATTTATGCACAATTTAAACAGTTTTGTATTCATAAAAATCTTATTCTAATTCAATATGTTTTGTTTTTTGTAAGCAAAGAACATAATATTATACAAACTTCCTGTTAGCCACTTGGTTTCTTGCATATTATAAGATCATATTTCATTCTATTTTTGAGTTAATGACTTCTTTTCTGAAAATAGAAGAGGAGACGACATTGACCATATACACCATTTATAATTTACTTGTACGTATGCAAACAATCATCCCATTATCATCATCATATGCAATAGTTTCGTAGTAAAACATAGTGCATAAATAATGCAAAATGCATGTTTAAAGAAATAAAAAATTATAATTACCATCCGTTTTTAATAATATGTTTGATCAATACATGACGAATAATACTTTTTAACTCTATGTGTATGTAAATATGATCAGATCCTGTGGGAATTTTCACTAAGTTGTTATTTTGAAAAACAAAAAAAAAACATGTTTGTATTTTCCCTTAATTTATTTACTATGTACACACGTATATGACATATTAGTTAATGTATTTCTTTCTTTTATTTTTCTGCAGGAGCCATAGTCACATACGACATTGAGAGATATCCTTTTTTAAGGGTAACATTTTCAAAAATAATATAATAATTAAATTGTTTTATAAATAATATTGAATGATCATCACAATTTTATGTTCATTAATGTACATATAATTTATGTACAGTGAGAAAAACCAGATGTGGTCATTCCTGATCTCACCCTTATTCTCGTCATAATATAAAATAATGCAATTCGTCGTTATCAAGAGCATTGCATGCAGTATTTCGATGCAATAAATATAAGTATATGGTTATTTATTTATAGTAAACAATGTAATTTATGAATGTTATTCGGTTTATTATTTCCAGACTATAATTACTAAGTAAATGTATTTATTTATAAAGGGACTGGCTGATATAATAATTCACATAATTTAATTCCAATGAATACTATTTTATTACTATGTACTTGCATTGTCAAAGCGACGTAACTGCACTTTATAGGGCGAGCGACGCAAAACGCTCCCACCAATAGCCATAACATGCCGTTGATTGTTTTCATGTCCCCTTATTAACCTACAGTGCTGCAAAATGTTCTAATCATAAATATCTATCTAGATATTCTAGAATCATATTATGATAAAAAAATGAAAGAAGAAGAAGAAGAAGACAGTGAACAATTGCTATTATAATTATGTCTTTAATTACTAACAGATTTGATTAAATCTAGTATACTGAATAGTGACGTTAAAACGTATCCTGAGCATTGTTGGAGGGTATCTATTAGAATATAACTGACTATCATATTTGTGGTTAAACCAAGACCCAATAAAAGCCAATGAATAGTCAGCTATGATTGTTTCAAATTCGATGATAGCTGAACATAAACTTGGTGAAGGAACTCATGAACGATATAAATATAAACATATGTTCGGCTACGAGTTAGTCACGATATTACTCAATAGATTGACGAAGATTGTACCCAACTAGAAGAAAGGAGATAGAAAAGAAATCATTCATTAATTGTTTGTTATTTAATATGGTAGAAAGAAGAAATATATCGGCTTTTGAAAAAAAATTACGAACTTTAATTAGTCCCCCAATTAGATTTCCGACTAGGAATTATCAGAAGTGAAGTAAAATTAATAAATATAAAATTTTGGGAAGGTATTGAATCGGTTTTACACAAGAAAAACATTAAAAAACAAGCGACATTATGAGATTGTTAAAACAAGGAAACTGCGGTGGCAATCATACTGCCAACTACCATGGCTGCACCAAATACAGAGAGCTTAATTCAAAATTGAAAGACTGGCTCACTTCGACTAACATATCATATGCTGATGCTGTTGAACAGTCGACAAATGAATTTCCAGCAGCCAACAACATTAGATCATCGTTTGCAAATTTCGGCAAAAGTTAGCCAGTATCTAATATGTCGGTTCATCCTAATAACATATATTCACTTAAATTCAAACCGAATGCACCAATATGTTTGATTGTGTTTGCACAAAAAGTAAGAGCCTCTATTGTCGATTATAAACATGAAAGTTCTGACCGTCGCCAAGAAACATGAAAGTTCTGACCGTCGCTAACTCGATATGTTAGGCCGTGGGTCCTACTGATTGACGAGACTAAATGAAATACCAGACATAATGTACAAACTGGTAACTAAAAAATATTCATGATAGATATAATAACAACAGTGTATATCCTTGCAGAGTATGAAACTATGTCAAAAGAATAATGTTTTAATTGTCTAAAACTACATTAATGTCATAATTCTGTTTCAATAACAGAAATCACTTTTGTTCACAGCTCCGACTTCGTGTGAATTTATGTCGGAATCACAACGTAGACTTTAGCAAGAGTTAGACTTTTTCATTAGTAAAGTTAGTTGTGATAATATATAATCACGAAATCTCGAAAAGGCGCTGTGTTGGCTGACAAATAGCTCGCTGCTATCTGACACCGCTTTGCACAGAATAATAGCCTTAACTATTCGCTATTCGCTTTTGAATTCTATTACCTAAAATTATATATTATTTTGCTGATACCACATAGCTTTTACCGATACATAAAGTATTTTAAGTTTCTGCTTTTTAAAATAAATATTAAATGCGTATCCAGAAAAATATTAACAGATCATGAAGGCATAGTTGTTTATAATCGAGGCTATTCCACAATTAATGCGGGATATGTTGCCTATTATAAATAATGGAAAATTTTAGTAAATTTACTTATTTTTATTAATCATCTTCTTCTTCCTCTTTCGTTAGGTCATGGACCTGTGTTTTTCTAGGACTTTTTATTTTCTGTAAATTTTAAGATGCGGATGTCCAACTCTCTCGCCATCTCCTCGGAGGCCTACCTATTGGCCGTGTGCCACCAGGGTGTTTTTTCTTGCAATATTTGCGATTCTGTTATCTGGCATTC
>JANSTX010020617.1:0-16154 GCA_027564355.1 Penthetria funebris
TGTTATTTGCAGTTTTATTGTTTGATGAAATTTTTTGCATACCACGCTTTATTTTCATTATTTTTTTTTTTTTTATATTTTCGATTGTAATAAAATCCGACAGGAAAATTATATAAAACTTTCTCTAGTTTTTGAAAAAGAAACTAAAAAATTAAATAAAAAAAAAAGTATAGAATTTATGTAAACATTGCCATAATACAAAACATTTTAAATTTAATATTCTGCATTGCAGTCAGTTTTTATGTATAAATAGGGCTTTAGAGAATTATCATCATTAAATATATTAAATTTATGAGTAGAAAATTTTCCTTACCCAAAAAATATAAAGGAAAATATTTTAATGAATGTTAACAAAACCATACTCGCATGTATACTTAAGTTGTTTTATGCAGGTTTATATGGTTCTATTTACCGCCAATATTACCATTGAAGGATAAAATTAAGTACTATTCATGAAAAGTTTTCCTTAAGCTTTGATTAAAAAGTATACACATAAATAAAAATCATTTACTATATTGTCTGGATGAACCTCTTTTTATAAGATTTTCAATTTCTAATTCACGCCGCTGAGTGTGGATATAAAGTGGCAATTGAGATTGATCCAAATGCTTGTGAAAACTAAGTTTTGCAAAGTTACGCAAAAGAAAAAAATTAAAAAATAATTATATTATTAATAATAAGCGAGATCATAATTCTTCTCAAACGATTTCGCCACAAGTTTCGATCTTGCCCATCGTCAATCTCTGCATATTCAATCTGTTCAAGTCATTTTGAAGCAACGATAATGGACAATCACATTTTCTTACAACATTTTCAATCTTTTGCTATTAATTCAAATTCAAATTCAAAAACCATTTATTACATGATATTTGTACATCATTTGTGAAAAATAACAATTTTAAATTTACAGCGCATCGAACTCAGATGCTTATTGTACAAATACTAACCATAGTAGCTTTTAGGAGGTTTAATGATATGTGCATACTGTGGGAAAGTTGGGGACTAATTAGTGTTATGACTGGGAAAAAAGGATTAATAAAACCAGTGTAAAGTGACTATGAGGGTAAAATGGGGGATAGAGGAAAAAATAAAACGGAAACTAGCCGAAGCGCGTCACTCCGATATCGGAGATTTGACAGAGAGATCGATAAGCAAGTAGTGACATTGAGGGAGTAATCAACATATAGTTGAATCTCTGATTTGTTGCTGCTCCGTCGATGGTTTCTATGTAAATTGAAGTAAATTAATTAGTAACATTTTTTTAATCTTTTTTTTTTTTGATCAGTGAGTGTATAGTATTGGCGAGTTGAGGGAGTGTTTTAATAATATTATCAAGATGGATTTATTATAATTTAATGTTTGTAGATACGTTGATGATAGATAAATCCAAGGTTTTTTTTTTTTATACTAAAGTTATTTTTTAGGGAGTAGATACCCTTTAATGTTCATAACACAGAATAACCTTTTATTTGCTCAAAACGATGGATGAGAAGGATATGAATGTTGGAATTTGTGAACATAAAAGCCTGGAGGCCGTAAAATGCAGGAAACACATCCTCAGACAGACGGTTCCACTGACGAGAAGTACGCGATATAAACGTTCCTCGATATTTAATCGTGCGACCAAAAGTAAATTCAACAGAATGCGAGTGTAACAACCGAGCTAGTCTTGTATTAACTGGGAATACTCGATTATTGGGCATAATGCTCGCAATCTCAGCAGAACAATTGCCATGATAATATCTATCATATCACATTGTGCCTATGCTGAACAGAATCTATGTGACCGGTGATTTGTTCATCACCTATAAGTCGAAAGGCTCGCCTCTGAATTCTGTCGAGAAAACCAAGAGTGGTCGCAGGAGACCCAGCTCATATGTGAGAGTCGTGCTTCATTAGAGGTTATATATGATTTATATATAATGGCAATATGTTCAAGATTAAAATATTTCATACCCAAGATGTGATCATTCCATAGTAGTTTTGAATTGAAATGCGTTCCGAGAGAGTTCAGACCCGAAGTATTACACAGCAAATTACCATCGAAATGTATAATTTGATCCGGAGAATTTGATTTATGCGTGACAAAAAACACAACTGCGTCTTATTCACATTGAATATTACGTGATTTCTCCGTCCCCAATCAGAAATTAAATTAAAATCACCGCTAAGAGAATTGTCCATATCAGCGCGAAGCGACGCAACCATGACACCGGATGGCCTTTTGCCGAAATAGTAAGAATGATGCAGAGTGCGTTGGATATGTCTAGTGCAAACACCCAAGTCTCATCAAACATGTGCAAACTTCTACTCCAAATTTCAGTCAGATAGGTCAAAATATCACCTGTTGATCTTCTGCATCGAAAACCGTATTGACGATCATGAATAACTTTATTGGATTCCATTTAAGATATGATCTTGAAGTCAATAATTTTTTCCAAGACCTTGGATAAGATTGAAGTAATGGCTATAAGTCTGTAATTGGAAGGATCCGATTTAGAGCCCTTTTTAGGAATAGGCTGGACGTTTGCCATCTTCCATGCGGATGGAAAATGACCAGATTGAAGGGAAGCCGAATATATGTAGCGAAGCGGTAGAGAGAGAGAAGATGCACATTTACGCAGAACCATGGCCGGAATACCATCAGGACCAGGTGCCATGTTAGTATCTAGATTTTTTAGAATTCTGTGAATAACCCTCAATCGAATTTGAATGGCCTTCATATTTGAAGCTACCCTAGGAATCGATCGAGGAACTTTATTGAAATCGTCAAGCTTCGAATCATTCGCAAACATGGCGGCCAGTAGATTAGCCTTGCGTTCTGTAATAGAGTTTCCATTGGAATCCACTAGCCTAGGAATGGAGGACTTTATGAAATTGCAGCTTACAGCACCAACGAAACACCAAAAATTCTTGCCACTCTTTCGGATAGCAAGAATTATTTGTTTAAGTTAACAGTCGAATTTATATTTAGCCTGCTCGATGACATTATTGGACGCGTCACGAGCGGGAACATAATGTTTACGAAGAGCAAGGTTGTCTTTATATAATGAGTATGCCTTCTTTTTATTGCGAACAGTATCCATGCATTTTTTATCGAACCAAAAAATTGGGCTTTTCTTGACTGATTTAGAATATAGAGTAAAATACTTCACCGGTACGATCCAGATCATCAACGAGCAGTAATTCTTCCCAGCAGATACCATTATAAAAGAATTGTAAACCCTCCCAGTTTGCCTTATTGTAATGCCACACCCGCCTTTTAGGCATAGAAGTAGATGGCCGTATCAGTGAGGCATACGGAAAACAAGCCGTGATAAGACAATGATCAGAGTTGAAGGTGGAAGAAATGGAAGAAACTGCATTGAAGTTATGCGGTGATTTAGACTCACGTCAGCCTCCAATAATAATGGTAATAAGTACGGCATTTATAGTTGTGTTCTGGGTACACGTAAACCCGTTGTAAGTATTATAGATACAACATTATTAACAAGGGTTATGCTATTAAGGTCAAATGTTGAGATTAAATTATAATTAAAGGTCATCGTGAATGCAATTAGGATTTTTTGCGTCAGAGCGTTGATGGTATATACATAGGGCGGCATTATTTCATAGTAATAATTCAAATAAAATAGGTTCATTGGGTGTTCTATTCTATGATTAACAGATTCATAAAATCTGGTCGGTCTATTGCATCTTCGGATGATGGGGTTTTCTGAGATCCTAATTTTGTTTAAGAATTTTAAAGCCTGTCAACCCAATATTCGGTCAATTCTTTCGATACCGGCAGCTTGATAAATTCGACGATTACCTATATGTCTGTATTCACCTCTAGGCCTTCTAGCTCCGGTGATTTGTCGAAGAACTTATTCGTTCAAGGATTCTAATTTTCCCATTAGGTGTGATGATATTGAAGGCCCATCTTAGTTGATCTTAGTTGTAATGTTGCCAATATGTCATTTAAATTTCAATATATTTGTAAATCTAATACCAAGAAATGTGTTGACATTTTGTAGTCTTTGATTATTAATGAAAAGCCGTAAGTCTCTAGCTTTGGTTTGTACGTAAGGTCGGGTTAAACGGCCGGTGCTTCTAAATACTATTGCTTCGCATTTGTTCAGGTTCAGTTTTATTTTCCATTGATTCATCCAGTCATTTATAGTTTCCGAGTGTAGGTTCATAGTTACAGTTGCCATCGATAGGTCATTATGTGAGACGAGTAAAAGTATAATGTCGGCGTATTCAACTTTGGTAATAGGATGGAGTATAGACATACCGAGGGAGTAAGACGGTAGGTCAGCAATATAAAGGACGAAAAGGGTAGCGGCGGATACGGAACCCTATATCACGCCAGCTAAGATAGTATGAAGATTGAACACGTGTTCACCAATTCGGACTCTAAAGGACCTACTCGCTAGAAAGTTATAGATCACTTTTTTACTAAATGATCATTAAAGGCGTGAGTATATATTATTTTGAAAATTAATCCTCTGGTCCAAACTGTGTTAAAACTCTTCTCGCAGTCTAGAGCAGCTGCGATTGTTAGCTCGCAGTTGTAAATTGTTGATGTGATTATGTTTAGCATGGACATTATTGCGTGACTGGTGGAGTATCCTCTTTTGAATCAGTGTGAGTCAGAAAGAAGTCTTTTGCTTTCAATGAATTATATTATTTTATTGGTGAGGAATTTTTCATATAATTTGGATAGGGCGGAGAGTATTGAAATAGGTTTGTAGTTTGCTGTGTGTTGGATTTTTACCAAACTTAAGAATTGGAATAATGGTTGCTACTTTCCACGACTGTGGAATATAAGCGTTGTTAAATATTTGGTTGAACATAGCGCATAGAAATCAAATAAATTTTTCTGAAGTTCGTTTTATTATTTTATTAGAGTATCCATCTGCTCCTTTTGTTGTTTTATTGTTGGTTGCTTTTATGATAGAGGATAGTTCATTTATCGTTAGGAAGGCCATTGAATAGTGGTAGGCTTGGTTGATATGTGAGTGATATTTAGAGCGTAGGAAGATATTTATGTTGTTGCCGTAAATTTTATTATATATGCAATCCTTTGAGGCAGGGGCGTCATATTGTTGGTATTAATATTAAAATAACTGCCCTGTGATCTGATTCGAAATCAATAGACTCAAGGTAACCACCAAGTTGTGACTTTAAATTGATGCATAATCTTGAATACACGATCAATATGTCGACGAAGCTTTCATCATTAGATCTCACGAAAGAGGGTTCGAGAGAGCTGAGGAGAGTTAGAGAATCAGCTGAAGGACCATTAAATAACCAGTTATAAAGATGTCTACCATTAGTATTATCTCTAGTATTTTGCTAAAGTGAATGTTTTGCATTGAAGTCGCCACCAACAATCAGTCGTGCGTGGTGTCTAGCCACGGTTTCAATGATAACATTCAAATCAACAAAACATTGATTGCCACTCTGTTGGTGCCAGGAAAGTATGCTGAGACGAAAAGTAATTTAGTACCATTTTCTGCTTTCGATAAGATGGTAGTACATTCTGCTATTAATATCTTTGAACACTTACATTAGTCACTTTATTATGACAGATATTAAGCAAAATCGACAGTATTTACATTCTTACCCGATACTTCAAATCTTTTCGTCTTCAATTATTATATTTAGTTTTTTGAAGTGGATTATACTAGGAAAAGTACATAAATTATTTCTGTATTGTAAAGAAAATAAACAGTACCCATATTAATCCATTGATATTAATATCCTGCAGATAATTTAATTAATTTAACGTTGGCATTATGCAACTTAGTATATCTTAAATTTATACATTCTGATATTCATACATTTTAATAAATATTCCTTTAAAAACGTATTTTATATGTCTTAATGTCAGTAATATTTACATGCAACCTTATATACCTTGAAATATGTAAATTTATTCATTTAATCTAATTGAAATTTTATGAAGAATTTCTTGAGATGGCATTATTTATTCAAGAACAGATCAAAATTGTACAAAGAAAAAAAAGTAGAAAAAAACACTGTACAGAACGCTGTTGGCGCAATTTTGACAAATTTATTTGTTATTCGGATAATTTATCTTTAGTTAGTTTCTTTTTTATCCCAAATTTCTTGCATTGGAGGGATAAAATAATAAAAACGTTTTTATTCCGCACTGTGAGCCACAAAATTGATTAATAATAAGCTAAAGTATGTCGAATTTATAATAAATGCACTGTACAGATTATAATGGATTTTGGTAATAAATATTTGTATTTCTTAAAAATATATACTCGTATTCATGTATAAAACCGTATAATACAAATATGAATAATAATTTATAACCCTTTAATAACTTTTAATATTTTAAAATGTATTCATAACCGATGTTACAATGTTGAAACGTCAACATCTCACGGTTATCAATATTTCGTCATTAACGGCAGATCAATGTACGTCATTGTTTGGTAGATTATATTTCTTTAATTTAAGCAATTAGCTAAATGTTTTCCATAGTTTAGTTATCAGTAATAATAGAATCTAATTATGCGGTGTGTGACAACTCCAATTTGAGCATTACTAGTTGTAAAATTTTCAGGACCGGCTGCCTTGCCCCATCTTAAAAGATGTTGCAATGGTAATTAAGTTATATAATACAGAATTCGATGTTAAAGTTCGTTTACACTATAATTAACAAAGTGGTCAACGTAAAACTGGTCGACTCTTAGCAACAATTGATAATGTATGCCGTTGGCAAGTTTGCGCTGACATTTGTTGACACAATTGGCCATAAAATGATATGTCGACCAACAAAAAACAAAAAGTTGGCCAACTTGTTGACAATTACGTTGCTGACTATTTACACTATGTTGACCAACTTTATGTTATCAACGTAATTTTAAGTTGATATAGTTGACAGAACAATCATATAGTATACGCTCATCATTTTAGTTCTTTATATGTGTTTTGTTTATAATAAAATATTTTTTCGGATTTTCAAATAGTTTAAATCTTCTTCTTCCATTTCTTCCTTGACTTATTTCTTATTGAGGCTTGACACTCCAAATTCTCAATTTACTTCCATATTTTGTCTCATCACTTTCTGCATTCAATCTGTTAAAGTCATTATGAACAACCGATAACCAAGTAGTTTGTGGGCGACTGCGAATATTTCATGTACGTGACCGAACCATATTAATCTACTTTGTGTGATTATATTGTTGAAAACTGCCTCGAATGTAGTTGTTCTTAATTCTATCCAACAATGTTATACCGTGGATGACCATCTTAACAATCTCAACTCGATTGTGTGTAGTTTCTTCATATGACCCTCTTTTTACAGTCCAACATGCAGAACCGCATGTCATTGCTGGTCGAACAACAGTTTCATACACCATCCCTTTTATCTTTGATGGCATTTTTCGATCACATAAAACTCCAAACACTGATCTCCAGTTGATCCGCACTTTATTCGATGTTAAATATCATCATTGATTTTACCGCTTGTAGTGATAAGTGATCCGATATATTTGAACTTTTCAGTAACGAGAAGTGGATGCTCGTTCAATATAATCGTGTCTTGATGAGGAGTCGATCGATTACCATTAAATAGAAAATACATGTAGTCTATTTTAGTGTGACTGATACGTAGTTCGTAGGCCTCCAATACTGTATGCCATAGATTTATTTTTTATTCTAGTTCAATTTGATCATCACCTATTAACACTGTATCATCTGCCAAAGAACATAGTTTATGGAAGATAATCCTACATTGTACCAGACAAATATTGCATAACAATCATAATGATTAATGGACTCTTAATGCAGAACCCTGATGCACACCAACGTTTACATTGAATGAGGTAGATGTTTCACAATTTCTTCGGATGGTATTGGTAACATTTATATACATGTCTTTGTTAGTAGGAATACATAGTTCAGGAATAGTTTAAGATCTTAATGCCTGCCAAACGAGATCTCTTGGTACTCTATTAAATGTGTTCTCAAGATTTATGAATATCGTATGGAGGTCTTGCTTATTATCTCTGTTTATTTCAACCACTATACGAAGTGTTTGACACATCAGTTGTTGATCCGCTTTTCTGAGATATTAATTATTTCACGCAGTCTTGTGACCAAAAATCTTTCCCATATTTTTAAGGTGTTTAAAGTAAGTTTGATTCCTCTGTAGTTAGAACAATACTGTATATCTCCCATATTTTTTATAAAATAGTTAGATATAGCTTCGTATCCATGCATTTGATATCACATTTTTGTTAATAAATTTGCTAACCATTGATACACAAAATTTACCCAGATTTTCGTTATTTTACTTCATCCATTTCGCAGCATTTTCGACTTTCGGTTGTGTAACCGTATTGACTTTCCTCAAAATAGGATGTAATTCAGAAATCTGCCGATGGGATATACTTTATTTAAAAGCTGCTTTGTAGTATTGCTTCCACCGTTTTGCTATTTCTAAATCGTCACTGAATCGAGTCCTTTGCCAAGTTTGGTATTGTGATTTATTTCACATAATATTTTTGTGAACCTCGGTATCCCACCACCAGATTTCCAATATGCAGAGATTCTTTTGACATACTAAAGTATTGTTTTCATTTCTCTATGCAAAACATTTCGAAGTCATTCCACATAACCTCCGACTTGCGATCATCTTGAAATTTGCGATTTAAGAATATTGTAAGCTTTGTTATAAGACTGTCATTTTCTACATGTAACTTGAACCATTTTGTGTTTTCAATGTTCCGTCGTTTGTTTTTAAATGTTTTTCTTAAAACGATTTTTGCTACTAGCAATCTGTGATGTGAAGTAAGAGACTAGCCAGGTATCACCTTGCAGTCTTTAAAATATTTTAAATTGAGTCTATCACTTATGGATAAAATTGCACATAGCGGAAATCTCTCATTTATATTCTTTTGCGTCTCAGCAGGATAGATCTGTTGTGCCCTAAACTATATTAGTAGCATATACTCTTAAGCAAAAAGTAAAGTAATCGTGACATTTTCATGTATATGCATCTGGATTTTTTTTAAAACTTGAAACTGAAACATCAATTTTTGTTCATTTTTCCACAAAAATCTGCCCTTAAGTTGAGTTTAAGGGCATTTGGGATTTATTTAAGTTAACCAGCGATTTAACATAATCCCAGAAAACGAAATCCAATGGAGTTATATAGCATCAACTTCGTGGGCAGCTCATTTTGGCATTTTTTGATATTACACGACCACTGAACATTTTTCTCAATATATTAATTGTGTTACAAAATGTATGGTCCGTTGCACCATTTTGTTGAAACCACAGGTCGACCAATTCGAATCATCTAATTCATACAAAAAAAAATCAAAAGTGAGATGTGAATCTAATGTCTGTGGTCTGTGAAAAAACAAGTTGCATTTTACGATCTTTCATCAGTACATTCAGTTCGCGTCATCGCCTATTATAGACGCTATAGACTATTCAACTATTTTATAACATCAGATTGCTTTTGGTATTCTATTCTATTGCTCTTCTCAAGATCTGCTATAGATTCTCGTTTATTATTTTATATGGCCAGAACTGCCTGATCTTTTCAAATACTTGATTTCTAGATTTTTGCCATTTAGTTACTATATAAGTAAAAAAAAATTTATGGTAGGATGCGTTTCAGTCATATATTTCGAAATTCCTCACAAGAATAACTGTAATTCACTGAACTGAAAAATAATTTCAATATTTCTGCGTGCCTGTTACACATTTGATAAATTTGAGATATTTTGTAGGACGTTGTTTTTAGTCTTCAGCGTTTATTATTTCCTATTACAAGAGGCGATTTTCGAGAAAAACATCGTATTTCTCAAACACAGACGCACACACGAATGTTCACACACAGGTTCATGCATTGAAAATGATTCCGTTTTCTTGTTCATAATTATGCTCGCCTGATAGGTGTGTTGATTTTAAAGCTATTATTCCAGATTGTTTGGGTGGGTGTTGTTGTTACGTTATAAAATTTGTGATTTCTATGATTCTGCTCGCCTGATATGCGTTTATTGATTTTGGGATATTTTGCTAAATGGGAAATAGTTTTCATTTCTGTAAGAGATTACGAATATCTCTACAATTACCGGATATATAATCATAAAATCTATAATTGTTTGATATTAAACACTTATTATTGGATTCTATTGGATGTTCTATTTTGTAACACTTTCTTTTAAGTTTATTATCAGATAGAAAATTGCACTGATTTTATATGAGTTTGTTATGTTTACTACATCTGTAAACTGGTTCGGGTCTACGTCAGTGCATTTTGTTAATTGATCACAAGTTTTTCATCCTTCTTCAAGTTTATGTTAGTTTATTCTAAAAGTTAATATCATTAAAGAAGAAACTATTTGAAGATTACGTAATTTGCATTTCAAATTTTACTATTTAAATACAAAATTTTATTTACATTGAAATATTTTATTAAATATGAGTACAATTTTGAAATGATGAACTCTGAAAAATTTGCAATGCTAATACAATGTTCTAATTATTTGTAAAAGACAAATATCAGAATCTAATTATCTCAAATCATTCTGTACTTTCTGATGAATGTAATAACTTCAAAACTTAATAATGTCTAATTACTGTGGGGTTTTATATACTCAAATAATAACTTAATATTTGGTAAATTATATAAGAACCTAATCAAATAGCAAATGAACAAAATGAAAAGCTTTTGTCTATACCAAATGTTAGATAAACTTCACCCTTCATCGCTAAAGAGATGACAATTTATAACATAATAAAATATGCCATCGCGTAAATAATAATGTTGTACATTTCCAGCTACGAGTATATTTTGGCAGTATTTTCTCAGTTTAGAAGATGTTACGAATATATTCATTATATAGTATGAAATATAATAAGTACCTGACGTTGATATATATATATATATATATATATATATATATATATGAGGTTTATAATATCGTATTTAAAAACACATTAGAATCTCAGCAGTACCAGCACCAGGTACTGCAAATTGGTTATTGTTCATAATTAAATATGTATTGTACTGTAATATTAAGTTTAGTGTGTGCAAATTACTGAGAATATTGGCCTCAGACTCAATAATGGAATAATGGAATATTGTACATATTTATACATAATACTCTACATAATATACCGTTATACCCTTGAGTATTGCATAAATATATCAACCACATCATCCCTTTTTCCGCTATTACTACGTACAATATTCCCATATATAGTCATATCAGCAGAGATATATTCTATGTATATATGGAAATCTATAAAAGGCAACCAACAACTGTCGAAAAGTTTGGAATAACAGGGGAGTATAATAAGTTCAACAATGTAGGTATTATGACGCAACCCCAAATATTTTTGTTATCCCCAAAATTGTTTTTAGTTGAAGAATTTATTTTTATAGTTTTTTTTGCTGGCATAGGGTTTTTCATCATTTTTTTTCAAATGTTTTCCATTCATTTTTCACTAAGGTAATATTTTTGCTCTTGAGGAATGTTTGTCGGAAAATTTTAAAATTCAATATGTAAATAGTCGAATAAACGTACAATACATAGAAGTATACATATTGTAAGTATGGAATCAGCTAACATCTAGGTTACTGAATCCGTTTTTAAGTGCCTTCTTCTTGTGCCACCGAAAATTCGTTCATATTACATGTGTGTCAGCTTCAAAGGTCTGATAAATGAAAAAAAAACAAAATGCCTGACGTATTTATCGACCCGACAGTAAATAAATTATGTAAAATTTTAAATCGTATTGTTCCTTGAGATGATAATGATAGTATATCGTTTTTGACGCTAATCAGAATGAAATTAAATACTAGATTTTCCAATAACATTGTGAATAATTTCTTCTTCATCTTCCTTGCCTTGTTCCTTATTAATGGTCAGCTTTTCTACTTCTCAATATATGTGTCTTGTGATGTATCGTCACTTTCTGCATTCAATCTGTTAAACTAATTTTGCACAACTGATAACCAAGTAGGTTGTGGATGACCAAGTTTTCATACATATTTTCCAATATTCAAGGCTAATTACCCGCAGTAAGTTTCCGGTCTACGCATTACGTGACCAAACCATCTTAATCTACACATTATATTGGTGATGGGAGTAACTTTTAAACTGCCTCGAATAAAGTTGTTTTTAATTCTGTGCTATACACTATACAAAGTGTTTGTATAGTATCAGTTGTTGATCTGCTTTTCTCGAATCCGAACTGATTTTCAGAAATATTAATTAGATCACGGAGGCTTGTGTCCAAAATTCTTTCCCATATTTTTAACGTGTGTGATGTAAGTTTGATTCCTCTGTAGTTAGAACAACTCTGTATAATATGAAATGCTAAGGGATAGCTTCATCTTCATGAATCACACCTCAGTTTAAGATCTTAGTTAATAAATTTGATAATGATCGGATGAATCTAATGCAACTGGGATTATATAGCTTCTCATATAACGATAAAATAATTATAATGGGTGATATGAATGCTAGTGTGGGAAATGCGGTATTGAATGGCGTTTAAACAAAGGTTTAACGAAGAAACATAAAATGAAATAGGAGAACGCTGATAGATTTTTTTGCTAACAATAAACTTCGAATTAACAATACTTTTCTCTCACATAAAGATTAGCATATATACATTTGACATAACACTAGAAGTCAACAGTCAACTATTGACTACATTATGACAAACAAGCGTTTTCTACCCTCAATAATTTTGGATGATAGAACTCTATCTTCCGGTAATGTAGGTACAAATGATATGATGAATCTTTGTAAGACTAGAATACTTGCAAAATGATAAAAATCTAAGGTTCGAGAATATATTCAATAAACAAATATTAAATCTATTATGGAACAAATCACAAGGCTGCTATATAAGAACGCATAACAACTTAAAATCTTGAACAATTACATCAATGATGAATAAAATTTCAAAAAGACATGAAGCAAGTTAAAAGAAAATGTTAATATCACAACATATGACTCGATTGAACAAAAACAAATTAATATCCATGCAAAACACAACATTAAACCATGGGTTATAGACGAAATGATTTTGGCAACGAAAAAACGACAGGCGTACTTAAAACACAGAGCCTAAAAACACCAGTAGAATACAGGGTATATCAACTCATTTGAAATAGAATTAATGTCAAAATAACGCAAATAAGAATACTGGAATCGTTTGTGTAAAGACATGGAACGAGATTTGTATGGTGGACAAAATAAAATTTGGAACCTTCTCAGAGATAGGAAGAATTCTGTAAATGAATAACCCAAAATTCATCAGTATCAGCTGAAGCATGGGTAACGCCATTCCAGAATTTATTTAACATCATAGAAAAGTTTTATTTGAGCCATACGAGACACAGAGTCCAAGATAATAATTTTTTTGTCAACCAAACTGATGGAAAAATAGAAATTATCCCGGTATTAATGATATTTTAATAGAGTGTCTGAAATATAGTGTGAACCAAAGTAATTGCTGAAATTGTTAAAATGTCCAATAAAATACTTGAACATAATGAGATACCCGTAGATTGGCAAACTAGTGTAATAATACAAGTAATTAAGAAGGACAGTAAAACTGATTCAAAAAAACTATCATAGTATCACTTTATTAAGTGCTGTTCAGAAACTATTAACTAAAAATTATTGGCGATGAAATCACGTCAAAAACTGATATTTTCGATGAACAGACAGGCTTCAGAAAGAACAGATCAACTTTTGATTCGATTCGATTCATATTACAATAACTTTTGGAGAAGTCTATTGAATACAACATACCAATTTTCATGTTCTTCGCCGATCTTACACAAGCTTTTGACTGCATCCAACTTGACAATTTTATATGCATTTTAGAACAAGTTAAAATCTATCCATTTTAATACAAGCAGTGATACGTCCAAAACTAAACAACTTATGAGGACAACAGAATTGAAGATCTTATGTACTATCACCGAGATAGAAGAGATAGAATCAGAAGTTAAGAAATCCGAAATGGATGTCATATTCAAGATATAGTAAGATGGACAAGAAAAAGAAGACGTTATTGGAGAGACCATGTTGAAAGAATGCCAAATTATAGAGAATCACAAATATGCGGTTGCTTAGTTTGTGTTGTGGATCTGACGCCATTATTAACTACGTGTTCTTAAATGTTTTCCGGCAGTAAATTTATCTATCGTAGAGCTCATTATAAATGGTATTTTGGCAATGAAATCATTGATTGCTGTTAAAATAATTTAAGTGCTAAAATAAATGTAAACCCTATAATGATATTCTGATCACATAATTTGACATATTTAAAGATAATAATAATTTACACGTGTTCGATCATATCATAACATTCTTCCCACACTTTTCATGGATATTGAATAAATTTACACAAAAGCTTACCTTAGGTACAACAAAGCAAAGATTTTGAAACAATATACAAACAACTTATACATATCACATGTTACTAAAACTTCCTTAAAATATATAGGATATTAAGTTTCAAAATCGTTTTATGTTACAATAGTACACTTTACATAAGAAACATAATAAGAAAAACAAATCCTCTCTTTTTCGTAATTGACGATGTAGCCAAAATTTAAAAACTTATTACCACATCAAAAACAACAACTAAAAGATTTTTATCATTTAATTTTTTTTGGGATTGTGAAACATATCTCTAACTCAATGTGATGGCACCGGCAACTAAATCTGCTGCTGCTGCTGCGTGAGTTTAAAACCCAGGTGCGGTTTTAGCCTGCTCCAACACGCTTCTCCAACCAGACCTATCTGCAGCTAATGTCTTCCAATCCCGAATTTTAAGAATCTTCAAATCATAGATTACTGCATCTAACCATCTAGCCCTAGGTCTTCCGGTACTTCTTCTTCCTTCTGGATTACCATTCAACAGCTTTTTTGGTACACGTTCATCTTCCATTCGTGATACATGGCCCAACCATCTTAGTCTACTGATTTTGATTGTTTTGACAATATTTGGTTCACCGTACAATTCATCTATCTCAGAATTATATCTTATCCTCCAACTATTTTGTTCTTTGACGGGACCATATATGCCACGGAGTAGTCATGCACCATCCGATTCATATGTTAATATTGGACGTATTAATGTTTTATACAGCTTACACTTTAGTTCTCGTTGTAATGTTTTAGATTGAAATTGTTTTCTTTGCCCGCAGTAGCACCAAATGTTCAGATTATTTATCCCGGATTCGCACACGTGACTTAACATTATTTAACGTCATAGCCACCAGATTTATCACTTTTTTTGGAATACCACATTCTACCATAATTTTCCATAATTTTGGCCTATTGACGCTATCATATGCCGCCATAAAATCAAATGGTGTGGATCAATATTGAACTGCCTATACTACTCCAATATCTGCCGAATACTAAATAGTTGATCAGATGTAGATCGATCTGTGCAGAAAACCACATTGGTATTCTCCAATAATTTCATTGGCATATGGAATAAGTTTATGGTATAGTATATTTGCAAATACCTTATAGGCTTAGTTATTCCTCTGTAGTTGTTACAATCTAATTTGTCGCCCTTTTTGACATATAATACAATCTGTCCACTCGTCTGACACCTGTTCCTTATTCCAAATCCGGGTGATTTATTATTTATGAGCTTTAGAATAACGTTCTTAACTTCGTGTATTGATGGTCCAGCTATAAATGGCTGAACCGTTTGAAATTGCACATCTTCTACAGTATTTACTCGCGTGTTTATATTTAATAAATTTTTAAAGTACTCGCCCATCTCTCGAGACATCTTTCTTTTTGGACCGTAACCTGTCCATCTATGTTTTTGCACAAAAGCGGCCGTTGACTATATCCGTTGCGCATACAATTGATCTCCCTGCACAATCCTCTGTTGTCATTGTTCCTGTTGCATTTTTCAAATTCGGCGTAAATTCTTCGCTCCAGTTCTCTTTTCTTTATACGAACTAATTTCCGCTCGAAATTTCTTTTAGAGAGATTGTCTTCAATAGTAGTTCTAGTAGCTCGCGTTAGCATTTTGAGCCTGGATGCATTTTTCTCATCCCGAGCCATTCTACAATCATCATCAAATCACTTAGTTGTTTTATCGCCGGCGGTCGAAAGACT
>JANSTX010020628.1:0-16152 GCA_027564355.1 Penthetria funebris
TTTTCCCTTTAAAATAATTTTACATCCCATTTTTTCAACTACCCATATTTTTTAATTTCACATTTTTGTTTTCCAAAAAAAAAAAAAAAACATTTATGAAATTATTTCATTCATGTTTTTATTTGTTTTTTCTGTTTTTTTGGTTTCTTAAATAGAAAAATAAATATTTTCATATATTAACTAATCATTAAAAAACAGCAAAAAACAACAATAAAAAAGACAGGAAAACACACACAGCTTATTTATAAAATAAACAAAAATTTTAATGTAATTTTCTAATCTTCATTTTTACTGACTTTTTTTTTTAAAAAAAATCATACTCGTAGTCATTTTGGGGGTGTGTAGTGCATGTGATTTTTTAAAATTTACAAATTTTATTTTTAGTTATTTGTTTTTTTCTCTATATTTAAAAACTGTTAAAAAAAATGTACAATTAGTATTCTAAACATTTATTTACACATCAACGGGTTCATTACAGGTACTATTACTACTGGTACATGAATTTGATGTACAACCCCATTTTCTGGATGTATTACATACACGTTTTAATATTGAAATTTTCTGTTTTTGTTCAAATACTTCATTTTTTCTACATTCAATTTGTTGTGTTTTAATTCGTTTTTCAATATCAATGTTAAATGAACTGCCACCACAATCACTACCTATACTACTTCTAGCACTTGTATTACCATCACTATCCGTTCCCAAACCAGTACCACAACCAATCACATTTCCAACAATATGATTTGGTGGTGTTAAATATTTACTATTATTATTTGAATTTACCGAATATGTTGATAATTTACTTGGACTTCGAAAAACATTAATGCCGGGTTTATTTTTTGATGATGGACAAATGCCGCCGCCAGTAGCACCACCACCACCCAATAGAATTTGTTTCTTTTTTAAACGTTCATTTGTTTTTAAATTTATGCCAAATAAACGAAAGATACCACGTCTTACACGTTTATTTCTATAGGCAAATATAAATGGTGAACTAATATTAGCAATTAATACGAAAAATACATTTGGTAATGAGGAATTTGTTATAAATTCTATGCGTCCCTGTAACAGCACTAATAAACCATATGGAAAATATGATATTAAAAACATAATAACAACTAAAATACTAATACGAGCTGCCCGAGATTCTTCTCGATATTTAAAAATTGATGATGCATTTGATAATCTATGTCTTATTGATGTCATATAACTTAATGCTTTTGGATGCATTGCTGGTAATGGAAGAATATAATGTGTATGTTGATGATGATTGTGTTGTTGATGATGATGTTGATGCTGAGAATGCGAATCAATAATGTGTTGTGATTGCGGACGTTGTGATGATATTGTTACAAATGATGTAAATTCATTAGTTTTGTTAAAACTGCTATTGTGATTATTTTGTGATAATTTTTGTAAATTTGGTGATGAATGCACTTGACGCATTGCCGAATCTGATGATTGTTCTAATAATAATAATTGTCTTGCACTATAATTACGTTTTATTTGTTTATCATTAGCTGTTGATAATGTCAATAGAATATTATGATTTCTATCATTATTATTTTTAGGAACATCTAAATATTTTCTTTGATTTATTGGTGTTAACAATGGCTTAGAACTATCTCTTATATTACTATTATTATTATTATTATTACTAACACTAAAATTATTTAATTTTTTATCAATTTTCATTGTTAAACCATTATGCTGATGGCCACTATTAAATGTTTGAGAATGTTGTTGTTGTAATTGTTGCTGATGTTGCTGATGATTATGTTGTGCGGCTGTTGCAAGATTTAATGCACTTTGTAATAATGGAGATGATCCATTTAGTCGCATACGTAATCCATTCTCTCTTGCTTCAGAAAATATACGCCAATACATACCACAAACCAGACATATTGGCAACAATATAATAATTATAAAATATATACAAGAAAATATTAAACTATAAATATTATCGTCTGGTATAAATTCATGAATTGTTGTTGCTGATGATAATGATGACGAAGAAGATGATGATGCAGTGAAATTTAATTCTTTTAAAATATCGCCGATACCACCTACATTATTTTCAGTTTTATTATGATTAATATCATTATTATTATTATTATTATTGTCCATAGTTAAATCAAATAATTCATGACGGAAGGCAGATGCAATACAAAATATAATACTAAGAATCCAATCAATTGCAATTAAAAACCATGCTTTTGGTTCAGATATACGTGAATGGTATCGTAATGGGTCTGTAACTGCACACCAGGTATCACCAACAACAAGTAATACAGACAGTGCACCTGAAAATAAAAAAAAAGGAAAATTTAAATAAACGTAAATGTGCATGCAAATTAAACAACAAAAACAAAAACATATACAAGTGATTTATTAGATTCAGAAAAAATTCAATAAAATTAATGCATATGAACTTTCACTATATAAAATAAATGTGTAGTAAATACTTTGAGTTAAAGTTCAACAACTCCTATATAATATACGAGTATGCATATTTTTTTTTAAAATATAAACGCGATAATAAATCAGATACTAAATTGTCTAATAAAATGGTATAAGGATTAGCATAATAGATCACAGAGTAAGTGATTATCAATACTATAATATTGGACTAATTGAGACCGCTTACACCAAAGGTCTCAAATATTAAAATGTATAGCTTAATATGCATCTTAATATTGAAAATTTTCAAAGGAAATCAGAATTATGAACTATGAAGTTAAAAATAAAACTTAATATAAGATCTACAAATGCGGCTACATACAAGGTAATCGAAGAAAAACATATTATTAATTTTAATGTGCAAATTCTAGAAAATTTCACATTTGCAGATACGACGGAAAAAGTACTGACAAATCTGGCAAATTTATACCAATTACAAGATAAAAAATCTTAACAATCTTACCGCATTTACTCACATTTACATAGTAACAGGCAATCATAAATATCGCAAATATTGCAAAAAGCACAGAGGTTATAGTTATAATATACAAGGCAAGCAGACATATTAAGTATAAACGTCAAATTTATGGACACGCATAACAGATTCTTTAAAAAAAATTGAAATTTCTGGTCGGCACAATTGTTTAAAAATTTACATATATGGTAATACTTTTGTACTCGTAGTATCAGCTAAATTAAGAATATATACTTGGGAATTCTTATATATAAACGGAGTAATGTTTTAGGGGAGGGAAGAGGGTAATAAATTCAAAAGTATAACATATTTTGGATATCCAAAATTCAAACATTTTTAACAATATGCAACTATTTGATCAATAGTTTATGGACGTGATACTGCAACTACTTTAGTATTGACGTTTTTGCAAACCATTTATGATAAAAATCTGTGAAAAAATTTCAATCAACATCAATTTTGAATTGTTAAATTGTTTAATTTATTATGAGATTTTATATTTTGGAAATGATAATTTGAACGAATTTGTTGTGCAGATATTTCGTACAAATGCATATTTATTGTATATACGTCAAAAAATCAAATTGCCTCGTTCATGGTATAAAAAAGCTTATAGGTAAGAAATAAAAGTAATTACTAGCAATAGAGGTAATAATTATATAGATGAATGGATTACTTAATGCATTAATTAGAGTATTTCAACACAACATAAATAATTATGCCAGAGATAATCCATCAATAGTATAATGTATGAAAATAATTCAGTTCAATCAAATTTGTAGATGCATTTACTGAGATGTTACTCAGAGTTATCATCAGCGATTCATGATCATCATTTTAACTATTTAGCATCACAGGCGAATTGTCGGCATTACAATGTTAATTTACTAATGTTCATTTGGCATACATGAGGTATAGAAAGTAACAAATAAAAGTACATCTCTTTAATAGAATATATAGTTAAGTGTCGATTATGGTTCACGTATAGAGCCAATATATATTAATATAGAAATTATAGACAAATGAGTGGACTTCTGAGAGTGAAGTGTCAAAAATATATCTGTATTACAACAAAGGTGATGCAATTATTTATGTATTAAATAGTGCTAATATCAATGTCTATCATAACAGAATTCATTCGATTTTTGAAAACTAGTACCGTTATATATACGACAATTATTGATTCAAATTCAAATTCAAAAATCCTTTATTACATGAAATATAATATAGTTACAGTATTACATGATGTATTAGAAGTTACAGCGCATCGGTCCCATATGCTTATTGTGTGCTTAGTGATCATAGTGTATCCAAAGGTTAGTTGATGAAAGTGTTTGCTGTGGGGGAGTTAAAAATAAATTGGATCTTATACTGGGAAAAAGGATTGGTAAAACCAGTTTTTATTGAAGTAGGAAGAGAGGTGAACGACAATTATTGATATATTTAGAAACTCATCTAGGTCTTCGTGCACTAATAATAAGACAAAAATCATTTCTCTCGAAAATTCAAAATTTTTCCAATTTGTCTGAGAATAGAGAGACAAATCTTAAATGTGTATAATATTAATACCAATTATTGTTTATAGCATATAATAATTTGAATTATTATGAAGTTTTGCTAGTTTTCTTATAATGTAATAGTAAAAAATGTTTTAATGAATATATATTGCTTTAGTTTGATATGAATCGAATACTAAAAGTTATTTCTATTATGTTCAATGGTAGGCACATATGGACAGGATAGAGACTAGTCTGCCTATACCTCAGATAACAATGCTTTCAAATTTAATGTAATTGATTTTGATTTGAACTAAAATATAGCTAGTTATTGTCTAAATTCCAAATTAAACTTACCTAATGCTGCAGCCAAATCAACTCCCCAATATTTGGCACTATTAAAAAAATTTATTCCACTCTCATATACATTTCTTTTCACTTCATTTTTCTCATTTTCATCGTTAATTTCTGTTGTTGATGTTATTGTTGATGATGATGATGATATTGTTGATCGTAATGATAATTTCGATGTTTCATTTAATACATTATTCGATTTTATTGTTAGTATTTTATTTTCTTGATTATTAATATAAGTTGTTGGTATTGTTTCACTTAAAAATAGTGATGGTGCAAGGGCTATGCAACCGACAACATTTACGATTAATAAATTAATAACAAATCTATTGGCTGTTGTACGTAGGCCTGGTGTTATCCAAAAGGCTCCAATTGCTAATATGTTAATGATAGCTGATAAAAGCAATAGGATTCCAATTAGTACATCGATTGCCATTTTCTTGTTTTCATATTTTCTTTGGCAATTTTCTTTCAATTAGTGAATAACATTTTTTTTTTCTTGTTTTTGATCTTTCATATTATGACAAAATTAAGTCAATATAGTTTTTTTTTTTAATAATTTAAATTAATTTTTTTATTGTTGTCATGGGTGGGTTAGAAATCAATTTCGTATAATTTATTTTTTTTTGCTACAAATTTACTCTATACATAAAATTATGATGTAATATTGAACTATATATATATATATATATATATATTTATATAGTATATTATCGAGAGATCAATAAAAATTTACCGAATATCAATATCTTTATGCTAATAATCTATTTATTTTCCTTTTTTTTTTGAATTAAATGGAATTAAATTAATTATGCCGGCTATTTATATTGACATACCAATAAAAAAAATACTAAATAGACACACTATAGTCATTATAATTATGAGTCATTTGTACACAATATTATTATATTGACACTGAATTTTTGTTTCTATTAGAGCACACAATTTATTTATTTTTAAATTAATTTTAAAAAATTAAAATATAACAAAAAAATTGTAGGCGAAATTATGTGCTTTTGATGTATGTGCATATAACTTAAGTGTTTCTGCAAAAAAGAAAAAAGATCGAAACTCACTAATATGATCAATAGAAAGCAAACGATCGTATTTAAAAATTCACTGTTTTTAAAAAATAGGATTTTTCAATTATTTTTTTTTTGCACTAAATACCAATTTAGTAAAATTATTGAATATAATATGGCAAAAGCTTAGTAGTCAAAAAAAACTTTTTTAATGTGAACTCGTTGGCAAGTAAATATACTTTGATCATATGAATTAGATTATTTTTTTGATTCACAAAGTTTTAATTATTTTTACAAAACAAACTTAATGGTTTTTTCCCACATAACATAAAACTGGTTGTTATTATTACAACATGTACCAGCAGAGTACATACATTTATTTGTTTTTATCTTTAAATTTTTTTTTTTTTTATTTTTATTAAAACAAATCAATTATTTTTTTTCTACATTTTTAAAAAATTTTTTAAACGATTTCATTTGTATTTTTTTTTTTCACTGAGTTAATTAAAAACTATATAGTCAATTATTTACACGTGTTATTTATAAATAAATTTAATATACCTTTTAGCATTAAATTAATTAAAGTTTATTGTTTAAAATTTATTTTTTCGCATATCTTTTTTAAAAGTGATATTAGACAAAAAAAATATATATTTTTTGTGTGTGTTTTTTTTTTTTTGGCAAGAAAATTTGCGTGCTATACGAACTTCCGATCCGTTGCTAGTTTTACTTTAAACTAAAAATCAAAATTTATTTCTTATCACATTGACAATGTTGAATGAAGAAGACACATAAACATAATATTTAAAATGTCGATGTATAATATTTATATCTATACATATACTTTGAATATATTAATTAAATATTAATTTACATTTACGACATATACGACGACTGTATGCTTTTAAAATTTTATAATATTAATACCATTTAGTGATGTTTTTGTCTCTTCATAATCATAAAGACAATAAAATTTAGTCGCAACCAGCAACAAAATCAACCATTCGATGACTAAGATTTTACTTAATTTATGTATATTTTATTAAAATTTTAGTGTGCTTTTTTTGCACAGATTTCGCTAAATTCTTCATTTTAATAAATTACAATATTGACGTTGTTTTTTTTTTTTAAAGAAAATGTTCTTTTTATTAATATATTCTTCATATTGTAGTTTATATTATAATACAATCAATGTTAACTGCATAAACTTGAATGATATAACTATATTTTTCTGAAACATATAAAAAATTAAGATTAGAATAATTAGTGATTTTTAAAATTTGGTATTTCTGTTTTATTTAATAAAATGCTGAAAAAAAATCTATTTGCAATTATTATAAAATTCAAATTTCTAAATTGTAACATGTTTGTTTTTAAAAATATTATTCCATTTATTTAAAAATGAAAATACTAAACATTTATTTGTTATAAAAATATAATTCTGATAATAATACAAAAAAGTAAATCACAAACATAGTACGAAATTACCAAAAAAAAGTATGTACGACGAGTATTAAAAGTGATAAGAAGACGACAACATTTTTTGCATATAAACATCTTGGAAATTAATTTAAACACATTATCAAATGGTGGTGGTAATTCACTTCTTCCAATAATTATTTAAAGCTAATAAAAGTTATAAAACTGCTGAAAAATTTAATAACTATATTATAATAAAAATGTAACATTTTATTACAATAAGTAAGTTATAAAATATGATGAAAAGTCAAAAAGCTATTTAAAAACTTAAAAGTTTAGTAACAAATTAAAGTTAAAAAAAGTTATAAAATTACAAAAGTTTAAAATTAAAAATAAATACTAAATTAATGTTAATGATTTTAATTTCTTTTAACATTAAAATCTAATAAAAGTTTAAAATTTTGTAAATAGTTAAAAAGTCAACAAACAGTTTAAAAAGTTAATAAAAATTTTAAAGCTATTAATTTCTTTTTTCAGCAAATGAATGCTAGTTGAATAAATTAAACACTTAAATCTAATAATTAAATTGTAATTAAAAGCTATTAAGCTGGTAAGCATATTAAAACTTATAAGCTAACTAAAGCTGGAAACGTAATAAATGCTAAAAATCAAACGAAGGTGTAGAAACTAATAAAGAATTTCCATCAAAATAGAGGAAAAATAGTAGAAGCGAATAAAAACTTTGATTGGTAATAAAGTGTTAAAAACTTAAACATATTAAAAAACGCATCAACTTCAGCTTCTTCTCTAATCAGTACTATCAATTCACTTCATCCCCTTACTGGATTTTTAAATAACGGTTCATTTTACGTTGATCTTGGACGATCTAGTCTTATATTATCCTAGAGATTTCAGTTAAGTGTATATTTTACTATTTCACCGAATGATCACCTCAGTGCATGGCCGATTCAATATTATATTCTTTCGTTCACAATTCTATTCATTGCATTCAGATCTGTCAATTTCAATAAATTTTACTTTGATATTTTATTTGGCTAGAATATTTTATGTACGAGCCTAAGCTACAGAATCTTGAATTCTTTACACAATATGTTATTTGTCACCTTTCAAATTTCGCAACTTTAGATTGTTTAAAACTTACAACATCTGCCAGACAATATTTTGTTATAGACGCACCTATATTGATTCGTTTGAAATGAAATAGTGGTCCTTAGACCGGCCTCTGTGAATTGTCTTGCAGAATATGAATATGAAATGAACTAAATCCATTTAAAATGCATGCGAAAAATAAGGTTTATATTTGTAAAATTGAGTTCATGCGAATATTTTATGAAAATATTGTAAAATAAATGGAATTATTTGAATTAAACTTTTTCTGTTAATTAAACATTTAAATGTAAACTGTCTCAATCCTGCTGAAATCGTAATAATCCTTTTAAACCATTAAAATAAACAAGTATCATTTACATGAAAAAATATGATTTTTCTTATTGATTTTATCAAAATTATAAGTGCACATTTTTGCATTTCTTGATGAACATTTCATAAATTTTGGTGCATATTTCGTTATTTCTGGTGCATGTTTAGCATTTTTTTTTAGTGCATGAAAGTTCGAACATTTTGAGTGTTTCCACCCGACATTCACTAAGAATTTTACTGTAAATTATTTTATATATTTTGAATTTTATGTGTAGATGTTGAATGGTTATATTTGCATAGGCCATTTTTGGAAAAGATAAAAATTATGTTTAAACAATTGTAGGAAGTGTGGTATGTAAGCATGGAATTTGGTAATCATATAAAATGAACTGTTTTTCAAGGAATCCGGAAAATAATTGTATATTTGAGATTTCAAAGTTATTTTTGTCGATTTAAGGAAAAAAATTGTATGAAATGATGTTCTTATTGATATTGTATTGATCTTCTTCTTATTACTAACCTTTTAAATTAGAGACATAATATATAATAAGTTTAATTAGTTTTTATTAGTGGACATCCATAAAAATATTCCGCAGTTATTGCAAAGAATATGCCAGTTTATCTAAAATTTATTGTCATCACATTATATTTATTGTTTTTCAAGTTTTTAATTTTATGCCAACGATACGCACATCTTTATAGGAATAAAACTGATTTTTGAGCAAATATACGTCAGATAAACTAATCATTATTAATGGCATAATAACCGCATATATTTCACATTAATTATTATATTGTCATAGAACATATATGAGGTTTTATTGGAAATAAAAGTCTGAAATAGGTAAAAATAATCTAAATATAGTCTTTTATAGACACAATACTTTTGAATATGGAAAAATAGATTTCAATCTTATTTGTTTGGCTGTTACTAATATATACGATTACTATATTCAAACAAAATATATAGCAGTATGTAATCTAACCAAATATATTTAGCAAATATTGACTACTTTTGTTCATTTATTGTTTTCATGTACATGAAATGTACTCGTTATAATAACATTGAAAATTCAAAATATTTTATATGTTGCGTTTTTTTAATTATTTTAAAAATATAGCTTTATTGACACCAATAGGTTATTTATATATATATATATATATATAAACGTATTTAGAAACTTTAATGCTTATAAATGCTGGTAATTCATATTCCGATTGCGTATTTAGCATATTATAAAAATTCAAATAATAACCAATTATTGTTTAATCGATAATACTCGTATATATTATACTTAAAAATATACATGATATTATTTCTTATATTCACAGACATTTTAGTGATAGTGAAAACTGTTGGTGAAAATTGGTAAAATACACATTTTAGTGAGTAATAATGTAAATGGGATGGTCTGAATTAGGATCAACCATTCTGTTCAAAATTCATTGGGCATATATTTCTTAACTAAAATCAATTCCATCAAACTAAGTAGTTGTGAACAAAAAAATTGATTACACAAAGATTAAAAAGATTCAGCTCTAAGTCTAAGTGAACTAAATTCCGTTAACATCTAAATTGCGTCAAGGCAGCAGGCGCTGACAATCAAGGTCCCAAAGAATGATTGAGTATAATCATAATCATCATTATAAATAAAATAAACAATGCTTTTGCATAATTTTGTACACAAATGGATCAGTTCAGTTATAAAATCGAGTATTCATGAAGAACTGGATGATTTCAGAATCACATTCGAACAATCGATCAAATGGCAAACATTATTATATATGATATTCGTTGACTTTTTCGAAAGCTACTGAATACTGTCCAATGAACATGAACATCTTTATTTGCAGTGCAGAACCTTGAATCGTGTTAAACAAGATAAGATATAATTAATCGACTTGAAGATTTTAACTTTGCCAAAAACATGAATTTTATGACACAAACGTATACGAACATGTAGCTAAAATTGAAGCGTCTAGTAAAGTATAAATCACAAGTATGTACCTATACGCATAAATGATTCAAATTTCAAAAATAATGAAGATTGCTTTATCGATAACATACGCGTGTGGAAATGAATAAGGCGGTAAGAGATAGGGTACAAAATTTGGGAAGTTATTAAGTGCTGAAACAGTGGCATACAAAAGGCTTGTGTTTCGAATGCTATGTGTGTGCTAAGTTTTTTGCATGGACTTGTATATTATCAAAACAAATATGTAATAGAAAATATTATAATTTACATGCAGAAGCATACAATCGATATATCATAAATATCTTCGATAAGAAGATAATAAGTACTTATATATTGAACCCTAGCTGATATACTTTTCTGTATTTTGTCAACAAAATAAAATAAAATCAAATTATTTTTGGATTTTCTTTCACTGATTTGTCATGTCATGTATAAAGCGGTTGTTTCCAATAAAGTTGATATGCAAATCAATATCAGATAATCAGAGATAGTTTATTATTGGTATTATAGTCGTAATCTCATTATAATAATTATTATATGAAAAGATTTACAAAATTAAACGCGGTTATCAACTGCAAGAGGAGTATGTAGACAAAAGTCATAAAAATAAAAACTGTTATACTGAAAAAATTTTAAGAACTTAGTTTTATTTTAAAGTTTTAAAGTGGATATCAACTGCAAAAGGAGTACGTAGTCTAAAGTCATCAAAATAAAAAGTGTTGTACTGAAGTAAATTTTCAGAACTTAGTTTTCTTTTAAAGCGATTAGCAACTGCAAAGGGAGTACATAGTCAAAAGTTATCGAAATAAAAACTGTTATATACTGAAGTAATTTTAAGAACTTGGTCTTCCAACTGACAATTATTAGAAACAGATAATACTAATATAATTAATAGTCGTATTTCTTATCATAGCTAATTAACAGAAATTTCAAACGAATTGGCAAAATTTTATTTAAATTCATTAGAAAATCATAATTTTAATCAAAATATGTTCTTTTAAAAAAATTGTTGTGCGAACACACCTAACGATAACCTATTGCTAATTGATTATAGATAGTCTATTGCAATAATAAATAGTAATATTTATTATATAATAATTAACATTATTAAATAATAAACAATGTTGTTAATTATTTCTGCTTATAGTAATTATTAATCATACCTTTATTATACTTACGTACTAACGCATTTTTATATTATGTATGTCATTAATATAACATATACAAAATTATACATTCAATTTACGTACTTTCAATTTATAATTATAAAATATTTATTTTAAAATTAAAACCAGTCATATATGTACTGATCATAATTGAATAATAAATGAATATTTACCGGTAAAATTAACACATATAAATATAGTTATCAGATTAATATTTTGTATATCTTCTATAATGTGTGTGCGATAGTTTGGGTTAGGATCAACCACAAAAGTGAATTGAATTCGCTATAAACGTATTTTAATACTTATATCAATTCGAACACGATTAAAATTGCAAGAACGAAGGCGAACGATTGGACGATCAATCAATTAGTTATCAAGTTCACAAACATTGGAATTTATGGGATTGCATCTTGCACTACTGAAATACGTATATTGCATGAGAAACGTCAACAAACACCTCGGATCGGATGGGTATATAATAACGAGTTTTGACTCATGAAAACAGTTGCTATTTGGAACCAGACACACCACACTGCTGTCCAAAAACGTTTACTTGTATAGATTTTGCAGATAATGAACAGTAGCTTGTGTCTATTGATCCAAGCAAAGGATGATTAGTAAGTAAGTACAGGATCCTATCACTGTGGACAATTCACAATTCTAAATCGGCATTATACTTTCGATAAACATTTTCAATTGTACTGGGATTAGGATCGCTACACTGATCGGGATTTTCGAATAATTAAATTGGTTACAACAGTAAAATATGTATGATGTTTCAGTTACTTTAATTATTTAGTGTTTATAATATATTTATAATACACATTTTTTTAAAAATTGAATTCAATTACAATCTGAAGAGATTGTGACCCATTCGTTATTAATAAATAAATAAATAGAAAATTGGTGTCGAATGGAGTGGCCAACAGTTCAATAGATTCAAGGTTACTAAACACATTTTTACTTCTACACGTGTTGTCACCAATAACTCGATCACGTAATATGTCAGTAATGATGTGTGATCGAGACTAAAGGCCATCAATTAACAAGGTTACTAATCCAATTTTTACTTTCTACACTTGCGGTATCACTAATAATCTGATCACGTAATATGTCAGCAATGGCGTGTGTGATCGAGACAAAAAAGATAGTGTTAAAATAGGCAGCTAAATGATGTATGCATCACTCTACTGAATTATTGTAATTTAACAGGATAATGTATGATTATTCAGTTTTATAACACATCATTTGTGATAGTACAATATATTATTGACGCATATTATTTTTTATTATTAATCACAATTCTATTAAATTTACTAGACACTGATACCATTTATTCCATCACATATGATATCATCCACATCGTAGATCACATATATGTAGTCGATTTGAATCAATATAATAATTTTTGTTGACGTTGTTTATATACAAAATAACAACTGATATGTGAACAAATAATTAGCTGTTTACGATATCAAAAGTCATGAGGATTTTGTGTACAAAATAATTAGTACATTCATAAAGAAAAAAAAAAGAAAAAAAACCAACATACTAATTACAAATCGGAAGTACACTTTGTTAATATCACTGATTATGATCCGCATTTTTTTTTCAATTATACAAGCATATACACATGTTTATATATTGATTTTATTTACTTTTAATTTGAATGAATATTTTGAATATTTGTTGAAAATATTAAATATGATCAATGGATAGGTAAATATTTTGATTGACAATATAATTATTATGAAATATTTTATAAATTAAGGTTATTGATATTACACGAGTGTGTAGACTCTTATTACCAACAAAAATGTTATAATAATTACTTATGTGTAGAAATTAGGTCAGCAAATTGATTAGTTGTTTGGCTGGTTCTAATATTAGTCGTATTAACATTCCATTGACAAGACAGCGTTGTTTTTAATAGATCACAATTTATGATCATTCATACCCACAACTAAAACACCATGTATAGGAACTAGGGCTAATTTATGTAATAATAATATATTTTTTTTCTTGATCACAATCCGATTTTATTTTTGAACCATATTAATAGTTTCTTCAAATAACCGATCATCATGTTCCTCTTTTCTAATTACAAATTTGATATCACATTTCACATCCAGTTAGATATTTGATGTCACATAATATAATAGACAATTTCGGTAATCTATACTTCGTCAACTCATGAGATTAGTATTATATGTCCGAATAATTTCCGCAAACAATATTACACCGAATATTAGATTATGTATGCTGCTCTACAATCGATCATACATATTCAATGCCAAAAATTCACATGGATCATCATTCTTGTTAGAATAGTAATAAATATTCAGTATGTAGTAACTCGTGTAATGCAAATCAATTGCGAAACAAAATTTTTTATAACTTTAATAAAATTATATAAAACTGCGATCGAACTACCGAAACCATTTATCAACTTTATCTTGATCTTATTTGTACTAGTCAACAAAGAGCACCAACAAAACTCATGATGTTCACACATAGTACATAACTTTTGTTTAATTTACCAAAATACTAATAACCACAATACTAATAACCAAAATACTGATAACTGGACCTGCGGGAACCATTCGAGGTTTATAAAACAAAAAGAAGTTTATTTAAAGCATTTCTTTGATAAATTTTAACTGATAGTACTAGTCTCTTGTACAACACAAAATCGATTCATAGTAAACCGCCAAAAATTTTTAATTCTATTCCCTTTCGTCGAATGGGATAGATAACCAACCTGCATGTATACTCGCAGTATATGACTACATAATTCCATTAAAATTATTGTCATAAATTTTCTTTACATATTAAAATTGCGAAAATATTTTAATTCTAATAACAAAGCGAAAAAGACAAAATATATTTTGCAAACATTTAAAAAATTTCCGCAATAATGTTTTTGTTTTTTATTTTATTGCATATCATCCCGTATATTTTATAATTTATGGACAAATATTTACTTTGTGCTGAATTTATTTATACTAATAATTTTCCATAAAATAATTCTTTTGTATTAAATTAAATTATACAGGAATATAAAAATATATACCTAACATACTTGCATTTATTATAGTTTTAAATATTTATTTATTATTTCTGAACCCAAAATCATATGGTATGAGGTTTGACATTAAAAGACATTTGACATTTTTGTGATTTTATAAAAATGATAAATAAGCATTAAATTGTCTGATTGTGTGTGATTGCCCAACACAAAAATTGTTCGACAGTTTACATCACCGCATCTGCGACAGAAAGGGAATCCCCAACCTTTCTGCCATATATCTGACACTCATTATAAGTAGGAAATCTGGTGTCAAAACCTCTGTCCGGCAACAATTTAATGCAATGCAGTCACTTCAATAATAACTAATAACTCGAGGTAGGAGATTTAGTTTATTATTGTGCCAATAATCTTTCAGCCTTGAGCAGTACCTCTAGGCTATAGATTGAATGTAGATGTGTGTAGGAAGCATGGTCAGCACATATGCGCTGTTCTTAGTCCACTTGCACCCAAGCAAAAACTAAAAACTTCCAAAGACAAATAATTTTATTTTTGTTACGAACACAAATCAGGAATTGAGATAAAATATTGTGAACGAGTTATTGGTCATTGTTACTTGTAGTTGAAGCCATCGCTGCCTAGATATTTTCCAATCAATCTGTTTGACGCACAATTGGTAAAAATATTTAGATTCTCATTGAAGGACTGTTGTTATGTAATTTTCTTGATTGTACATATTATTGTGAAGCCAATGTAATAAATATATTGCTACACTTTAAAAAATATTTGAATTTGCCCTTGAAGTGAGCTATTCAAGGCAGTTATGATATTTGTACATCTATTACGCAATTTTACCTCATGATTACGAATATAATTTATTATAATAGGGATCTATTATCTTTATAATTCAATGTGAACTTTCGGTTATTAATTTATCACTTTTCAAGAAAATTAACGTAAGTTATTAAAACTTACGTTACTCATTTCATAATTTTATTTAATCACAGTGATCACATGATATTTTGCACATTTTAAAACTTTGATGATTATTCTCAAATAGGTATAATGTTTTTCAAAAAACAAATTAGATTTTAAATTAATCTAATAATCGTATCAAAATTTAATAAGCTTTTAACTGATCTTATACTATCATTTTGAATATGATCATATTAAAATTATAAAGTAAATTTTTAATTGTCATTGAAAATATGAAAAATTTTATCCGATACTTAGTTTTAATTAAAAGCCAATAATTTATTACTTTATCCAATTGAAAAAGATTACTATTAAGCGAAATCTTGCTAAAATAC
>JANSTX010020639.1:0-16149 GCA_027564355.1 Penthetria funebris
ATTAAAATTGTGTTTATAGTATTAAAGATTAATATAATTATATTGTTCTCTTGTATTATTTTCCTGTAATTTTGGGCTATTTTGCAATTCTATTTAATAAATACTTATATATTATGTTGTGATCCATTTAACCCGGGGCCTACAATAATTGGCGATGCCAATTATATTTCTCTCGTTTAAATTGTATACACTTACTATATAATAATACTAGGCTTTATCAGATGCCTACATGAAGTTTCTAACCAAGTGTATCAACTTCATTGTTCCCAGTAACCTATACCCCCCCCTCCCCAAATGACAGAGAATCTACATCAAAATCACTCGATCTAAGTTGGCAAAATCACTCGACATTCACTCAACACTCCCACCGATTTATACTATCTTCAAGACTGTATCAATATTAGAAACAAGGTATTACAATTAGTTGAGTAATCATTTGACAGGATAATGCTTTAGTGGGTTGAATCAATTTTAATTTTTAAGATATGGTATTAAATGATGATGAAGATAATGATAAGATTGTAGTGGTTATTATGATAGCTTGTTGGGTTTTGATTCCGTTCTGATGAATTTTGAATACATCTAGTTTTACAGTACCTATTATGTGATATTTGCTACGCGTTTAATGTAAAAGTTTGACTAAGATTAACTTTACTTTTATTTTAGTCTTCTCATTACATCATCTTGATTGCGTATGTGATATTCAATATGTTCTACATTTTAATGTAGGTATTTTTTAAGCAAAAATTTCACTGATTTCTGTAATAATGTAGATTTGATGTACTATAGCTAATTTATCAAAAAAAATAAAAAAAAAAAAGATGTATTTATTAATCTTTTTACTTAATTCTTTTTCATTCCTGTATACATAATGTTTGTGTTTTATTTTCATTATGACCTTTCCATATTAAATTTTGATCTACATTTATATGCGTCTTGCATAATATCATATACTAAAACCTTTTTTTGGATATTGTGTATAAAAAACTCGTCTGTAACAATAAATTAAGTATCCTTCGCAATGGAATAGGTTTTTGTTTGACTCTTCTGGATAAACATTTATATAATTTTTAACTACTTTTATTCCTGATTATGAACCTTATCTTATTATATTTTACGGTGTCCTTTTAATTTTCAAATTTTGTCTGTCATTGTATGCTAATACGAGAAATTTTGATTTAGGTTAGCAAAAAACAAAAAAAAAAAAATTAAATTAGTTTAAAAGATAACAAATTGACATAATTTAAAATATTTTATATTACAAAGACTTATCTGGATAGGAAGTATAAAACTTACTCAATTTATCCTTCAAAATAAATATGCATAACGCAATAATAATTAAGATAACTACAATTTTTCTATATATAACTTGATTTCATTATTCTGTATACAATTGACGTGGTTCGTAACACCGCTACATGTTATGGGTCTTAATATGGTAAATTGTGTTATATCTTGTTTTTTTCCTTCTTTTTGTATCAAAATTATAATTAATTTTAATTTAACATATGTTTTAAGTTGATAATTTATTCATTTATGAGTAAGAATGTCATCATATATACACATAAATACTCGTTGAGGCCATTCACGTAAAAATTACATTATAATAATCCAAACAAAAGTGATTCATTAAATTTATAAAGTTAGTATATAAAAAAAAAATGTTGTTAACCAATTGAATTTAATATTTAAACTCAACTATGAAAAATACAATCAAAAGATTAAGTAAAGTAAGAAAAAAAAAGAAAATATAAAATGAACACACGAAATCTATTTTCACAGTGAATTTTCACTTATATCGAATTTTTTTTCTTCGTAAGTTTAAAATAAATTTTAGTTTAGTTGTAACGTTTGTTAAATACCGAAAACCTACAGTTAATTTTGGATTGTGTGATCTATTTTCTTTTGCTACGATTTTATTTTTTTTTTTTTTTTGGTTCCTTTTTCTATTGGGTTATTGTACTTATTTAACCTCAATAAGATTACCAAAATTTTTTTTTAACACTTTAAAAGAATATCTATAATTAAATTATAAAAGGTGTCTTTTGTATGAGCACTTGTCAGCAGAAATAAATTATTAAGAAAATGGCAAATCAAGTGACACGTGTTATTTTAAAATGTGAAGAAGCTACTGAAACTCAACATTTAGGTAATAAAAATTGCGTAATTCTATAATTCAAATATATGTATATAGTTTAAATTAAATTTAAATGAGTAATTTGAGCTTAATTTAATTTTAATTGTAATATACAAAATGAATTTAAAATGAAAAATTGAAAATATACAGTGAATATATTTAATATTCCAACCAATTTTGGACTTTATTTTAATTATGCTTAATCATTTAATTGCACTCGTATATTGTTTGTTTTTCAATTAATTATGAATTGATCAATGATTAAAACCATGTTGAAAGCTTTTAAACATTCTTATTCTGTCTTGGACATAAACCTTCTACATTTACATAGAATTTTAATATGAATATAAATTAATTTCACGCAGTGAAAAACTTTAATTTAATAATTGGGCATGTGAAAGAAATCAAAAAATTTACCATTGTGAATATTTTCCAAAAAGGCCACATTATGTTCAAAGTTATAATCAATTTTCATATTATCTCGAAGATTTGATTTGGTATATTCTTTAAGTATCAATAATTGTGACACATTAAAAGCTTAATGAGTTGTTTCTAATTAGAAAAAGTTTTTAAAATAAAGTTTCAAATAATTGCTGTTTAATAGACGGTTATACCAATTTCCTCGATAGCAGTTTGTTAATTTTGATGTTAATTTTTTGGAACATAACATAAAACGCCATCAGTTGATACATAAAATGCCTTTATAATCTCATAGATGCTAGAATTTTTTTAGGTACTTTAAATACAAATTGTTTTCAGTAATAAATTAGCATCATTATAATAACCAGTATTTCAATTACAATTTTTATGTAAAAGATTGATTTTGATTATTAAAACATTTCTTGTTATATTCGTAAAAATTAACCGTATAATAAAAACCTGTGGTTCATCGTTAAGTGAAAACTTTTACTATTTATACATACCGAGGAGTAATTCAAAATCAAAATTATTGACAAAAAAAAAAAAGAAGCGAGAAATGAAATTAAAAATTAATTATATCATCTTTGATTATAAAATAAAATGAACATAAATATTCATATATAAATGCAACATTTATTTGGTAACTTCTCGTCTTTAATAATATTTGCTTTTAATTGATGATCTAACATTTATTTAACAAAAAACACGTAAATCAGTAGATCTAAAATTTATTAATTAAATAGATTTTTTTTTTGTTTTTAATGAACTCAAACTTTATTAAATATAAATTAATTGCATTTTTATAAAAAAAAAATATTTTATCCTCATATCATCAAAAAAATTTTGTAATTGAAGTTTATAATTCATTGTAAATCTAAACATGAACGTTATTATGTAAAAACTTGGTGGTACATTATGATGTACAGGAAATAAAGCAGACAATGGTACTTCATGGAACTAAAGAATTTCGCTACAATTTTTCACATTAAATTGAATAATTATGACGTAGAAATCATAATTTCCATGAATTCATCAACTTTTAGTATCACATATAGGTCATATATTTCATTCAAATGACCACCACCGACTACGTAAACACAATTCCTATTGAAAAATGTATCACACCTATTGACAGACCACGTACAATAAAATAATAAATTGAAAACACATTAATATATTAAAAATGGCTTGTATACACATTAAATTATTTTTTTTTTGTAAAAAAAATATTACAGATCTCTCCGAATGTCAATTAATGCAGGTACCAGATGCAGTCTATCATTTAATGAGGCATACGGAACTTAAAACCTGTGACCTTAGTGGTAATGTGATTAGTAAAATTCCTGCCAAATTTGCAATTAAATTTAGTTTAATCACAGGTTTGAAATAATTTAAACAGTTTTTGATCAACCAAAATTATGATGTAATATAAAATAATTTTTTTGTTTTTTGTGATTTTTCAGAATTAAATTTATCACACAATCAAATGTCCAAATTACCTGATGAACTTGCTGATTTAGCATCACTTTTAAGATTAGATATATCACATAATGCCTTTATAACATTACCTTCAGTTGTATTTAAAATGCCAAAATTAAGGCAATTAAAAGCAAATAATAATTTAATAATCGGTAAGTGTATTTAATTTATGGTATACATACATGAATAATAATAGTTTATATACCTACACACATGTTCACTATGATCTAGTATTAATCTATAATGATCAGACATACGCAACAAAAAAAGAAAGATTAATTCTACCAGTCGAGGTAGCTTTGAATCTGTAACTCAAACATTTCCATTTACACGTGAAACATCATCATTACCATCAACATCATGTCTGCTCCCGTGAGCAGTGAAGATTAAGATGACCTACAAATTTTGACTATGATCTTGTATTTATATATGCCTGAACTTACTATCTGAGTATCTTCAGTACAATTCTTCAACATAATATTTTCACTCTCAAGACATATCTTGTGTATATTTGACAGACAAAAATTACTTAAAATTATGATATAATTCATATATACATACAAATTCAAAAATAAAATAATGATCGATCAATGCATTAGTTTTAAATAATTATATCATAAAATATTAGTGCCGAAATCCATTTCATTAATTATATATAGCTGTGTGATTGCTTAGAAACTTAGTTTATATATATCTATAATATTATTTGTTCTATATATCTTTACAAATATATACATAAATAATTAATTAACATTTCACTATTTCACAGATATTGAAAGTGAACACATAATATCATCAGACTCCTTAGAATTCGTTGATTTAAGACATAATCCACTTACACCACAATGTCATGATAGACTTAATGGTGCAAAAGTTGGATTCCATATAGAATTATCGGAAAGAATTAAGGAAGATTGGGAAGATCTGACAATTTAGATTGATCTTAATAATATTGTATTAGTAATTTATTGGCTATAATCTTCCTATGATTTGTTTTTAATTTTTAGTTTAATAATAATTAACGAATCAATTTTTTGAGTCTGTGGTTTTTAAGAAATATTATAATAAGTCATTTTAAATTAGGTTTTAAGTTTGTACTTAATAGAATTCTAGTGATATATTTTAAATATTTTTAATAATATGTGTGATTATCTTTTTTTTTTAAGGAATTATTGAATTGATTACCTTATGTACTTTATACCTTTATAATACATTTTTATAGTACATGTTTATATATTTTATACTAAATTTTAATAATTAAGAAAAATATCACTTAAATATACTGACAAAATATTTTATCGTTGATTTTTTGTTTTTTTTTTTGTTTAATAAAATAATTTAAATTTTTTAATCAAAATATAATTACTCTGATGATGTCAAATTTTAATGTTTATCATATTTTTAATGAAAATTATGTGAAATTATGAATTAAGTCTAATTATTTTTTATCTTAAGTATTATAAACTAATAATTTATTTTTAAAGTTTTACATTTTACACTTTAATCATTATACAATCTTTTAGTTAATTTCATTTTGATCTTAAGTATCATAAGGAATTTCTCTGCTAGAAATATGCATATATTTAAGTGCATTTTTTTTTTTTGCATGACAGCAAAGAAGCTAATTCTTAAATTGAAAAATTATACATCTTCGAGGACTAGAATATCATTTAAATGAATACTTAATTAAAATTAAAAAATTGGCTTAAAGTTATTTGATTCATAAAGGGTAAAATGAGTTGTTTTTTTTATTATAGTAAAACTTAAGATGAAAAAATGATTATATAGGAGTACTAAAGAAAACACATATTTAGTGCTCTAGAACAAAATCATTGTTTATAAAATTCAACATTTATTACTTTTAAGCTACTTTTAAGATAAATAAATCTAAATTGATGTAAACAAAGAAGCAATTTAATATTTCAAATTGTCAAATAATGGAAATATAAGTCATTAGTGCAATTAATTAATTATTTTTCTCAATTTTTAAAGTCAAAATTATTTCTTACTATATTGTATAATATAGGTGATACGGCAAATTAACATAGTAATACTATCCGATGCACCATTGAGGCATAGAGTTTCGAATGATGACATTGTATAAAAATAAGAAACAATGTTGGAGCAAATTATGAAGAATTCTATGTTGCTTCGCTTTGGGAATACAACACAGCAAAAAAACTTATTCATAGCAAATACTTTAGCTATGTATTTATAATGTATCTATGCATCTAACATTTTCTGGAGCACTTTGAATCAAATAATTTAAATGATGTCATCAAAAGTGATTTTTTACTTTTGATACAATACTACATTTACCATATACAAATGTGCCTGAAATTTTTGATTTGAGCAATCATTATAAAACATGGGTACATAGAGCGTTACTTCCAAGGCCCTTCTATAGACCGTGTTCCACCTGGTTGTTGTTTCATTACAATATTTGAGATTCAATTATCTGGCATTCTTTCAACTAATTCTCTCCAATAACGCCTTTTGGTTCTTGTTCATATTATACTATGTCTTGAAATTGACATTCCATTCTTCACAAATGATACTGATCAGTAGATTTCATATTCATTTCGGATATCATCACTTCTAATTCTATCTCAGAGTGAATGACCGGTGATAGTATACGTATAAGATCTTCATTTCGGTTGTCCTCATAAGTTGTTTAGTTACTCCTAACGTTTTTCCGTTATTAATATTTGCTTTTAACTTGCACCCTCTCCAACGTTATCCTCATCGTTAATGGAAACATTCAAGATTTTAAGTTGTAATCGGTTGAAAGATATTCAAGTTTTTTTAGTTCATATTTAATAATGAATTACATAATTTCTTCGTTGTTTTGGAAAAGCTTTCCAAAGCTTTATTATGTACCATATATGATAATTAATATTGTAAGTATCGTTCACAATGACAAACTTTGATGAATATTTTCAAAACATTTGTAATGAATAAAAAGCTTTTATTGTGAATTGTGAAGAAGATTTGTATACCTATATATTGACAATGTTTAATTATGAATACTATTGAAATTATTAATTTGAACATGTCCCTAATACTTACAAATTAAGATTCATGTTTTCCAGTAAATACTTTTTCGCCCATCCACTATACCAGTTATAGAATTTTTGATTTAAAATAAGTCTAAAGTTCCAATCTCTTTCGATACCATGCGATTCAGTATTTTAGTTAAAAAAATATGTATGTGCACATTTCAATGTAGATTAGGAATACAACAAGGAATATAAGGTATGTAATTTCAAAACCATTCAAACTTTAGTAGAATAATAATAATATGAATTAATACTAAAAACATTTTCAATAAATAATTATATTCTTTGTCTTTTCATTTAATTTTACATTAACTGTGATAAACTTTTAATTCAATATAATATAATAATAATCATAAATTATTTACATGAATTTTTATTTTGCATTTTCTTTTAATAATTAGTATTTTTTTCAAAATATATTCAATTAACATTTTCAAGTGCTCTTTTAATTAACAAGTTTTATAATTATGCATTTTTTATTGTCCTTAAATAAATTATTTATGCTACAAACTAAACTATTTAGTATATTAAATACTTTCTGTTTTTTTATTATATTAAAATATTAAATTTTATTAATCAGCATTTTAATAGAAGGTTTAAATTTAGACAAGAACAAGAGATTAGAATCCTTTATATATCTTGAATAATAATAGTATATTCAGAAACTGAAAGCTAACCCTTTCCGATTTTCTCCGCAATTTATTTTATAAAAATAACATTTTAAAGTTCTTACCAAAAAAGTTTTTCTCACTACAAACTTTAGCTGACATTATTTTCACTTAATTATTTGCATTTTCCTATACAATAATTTAAATTCTTTGAAGCTTTCATTATTCTTTATTAAGTTTATGAGCTTAAAAATTTTCTTTTGTAATGTTCACAACGAAAAATTATTCTAATTATTTTAAAAGTAAATAATGATGGACGATAATTTCGCTTCGTCAATGATAGAAAAAATGGTGTTAAAGTTTTAAATTTCTTCTTAATAAAAATTAAATGTAATTATACTAATTTATATAAAATCTTTTAGATATTTTCAATTAATTTCAGCCATTTTATTGCCTGATAAAATTAAATTGTAGAGTATGATGATGTGGATTTTATTCTAAATTCCTATAAATAAAATCTTTGACTTACATTACTCATGGATAATACAATTTAGGTCAATATTGAGTAAGCTACACCATATTAAATTTATAGGTACTATTCATTTGTACTTTCTGTTATTCAGAAGCATATTAAATCTGGAATCTTATATGTCTAAACTTTATAGCCAGTAAGTATGTATACCAAGCATAGACTAAGAGACAGAACAACACAATTGAATATTAACAGTACCAGTCCAAAATGTTAGTATACTATAAGTTATTCGAATTACATAAATCTAAAGACAGAAATGAATTCTAAATAATTTAATGAATTACTTTAAGCATTAGTAAAATTCATTATTATTTAGTAGTTTCAGTTGTATATATACAGTAATGATATTGGGGTTTTCTTTCAAAAATTTGCAATATGTACATATATATATATATATAGAAAAAAAATTATTAAATTAATTATTATTAGCTAATTAATACGTCATTTAAATAAGGTAAATTGTAAAAGTACATATAAACTTATAAGAGTATAGAAAAATTGTTATGACTATAATTTAGTATATGATATTTATCCATTTCCCATTTTTTTTTTGATCCATTAGATTTTTTAATAGTTTCAAATCAAGCATTTCTGCTTCAAATGTTAGCCTGCCAGTATTTCAAAGAAGAAACCGATAAGAATTCTGCATAGTTTCCCTTCGCCACTAAAAATCGCAATTAAAATAATTTACTGGTTATAATAACACACTCATACAATGATTTCTAGTTCGTAAATTAATTGCGTTTTCCTTTTAGAAACTATGAAAACCTTATGTTCCAAAAAAAAAAAAAAACTGATATATAGATAAACACCTAGTTTCATTCATCGCATTAATATATAGAGACAGGGAATTAAATAGTTGTAAATATGGGTAAATTTGTACAATTAATTGATATACTGTCAAATTGTTCACTTAAATCTACATTATCACATTGTGTCACAACAGAAGGACAAATACTATCCTCAATTTCGGAATTATCTTCCTCAATTTTATTTGCCTGCATTTTTATTATCTTATTATTATTATTACTATTATGGGTATGATAATGTGAATGTGTCCCTGTTAAATTTGCTAATGGAATACGAAATATCCTTAACGGTTTTATTTTTTCACACGTATCATTTTCCGATTGATGATTTACATTTTTTGCTGCATTAGATGTGACGACCACCGCATTCTTTGTATTGTAAATATTTTTGGTGGGTGATGTTGCCACCGATGAATCGAAATTAATTTTTGGCGAATTTGGTGGTACTGATGGTTCCCATTTTATTGATTTTCTTAACGTAAAATCATCACATGATGTAGACGATGATGATGATGATGATGTATATGATTCACCACATGAATTACTTTTCGATATTAAACGTTTAATATCATCATTATTAGCTTTTGGCTTTTGTAATGATCGAGCCCTCTGAATACATGGTGAATGTATTGGATTTGGCAAAGGTAAATATCGATGATTTAAATCATCATCTGTATTTATTATTAAATTATCTATTGTATTTATTTCGATACTTGATTCAATTTCATTTATTTCCATTTCCGATTTATCAATTTTATGTTTAATTTCTAAAATTCGTTCATTTGAAAATTCTCTTTTATTTGGTGGTTTCAATTGTACATCGACAGACGAGTCATGTTCATTCTCAAAAACTTTTATATGAAAATCTTTCGATGAAATAAATTCAGGAGCTGTTGTAGCAAAAAATATATCCTTTTTACTTGTTATCAATTGTAAATTGGTCATCATAACTGTATGGACTAAATTTCCATTAACTAATAAACGTATTTCTATTGAATCTGATGTAAATGCTATGATATAGGGGAATGCACATACAATAGATGTTGGCGATGTATTCCAATGGAAATCAAATTCTGTTGATTTTGAATCATCATGAAGTTTCTGAAAATGACATGTATCTAAATGTTTGGGAAGAAAATAAGAAACATTTTTATTTATGATTGATGATTGTTTGGATATATTTGGTAATATTACGATTATAACATAATAAAAGTTCAGTTTCTTGTCCATCACATAAATCTAATGCAGCAACCAATTGTGTTTGTGAACGTTTTTGTATTGTCTCAGTGTCATGAAGTTTTGTTGATATGCCTGTTTGTTCACAAACAATTTCAAAATGATGTCTGTAATAGATATAGATTAATTGATCAAAAATTATACATTAATTCTGTAATTTTATACGAATATATTTACTTACTTGAAACCAATACAAATTAAATAACTTGAATTTGTATTTACTGGTTTTTCCAATATTGTCATTATTGTTGGACTATCGTGTAACGATACTTCTTTAATAAATACAAATCCTTCTACAGTATCTGTGTCATTATTTGAACACCATGAAGTCCAGGCGGCAGTATATTTCCATTGATAGATTAACAATTTTTTTGTTATTGCTATTGCTATTCGTAAGTAACCATCTGCATTACCCTTTGAAATGGTAAATAAATGACAACCTCGAGTCTTTTCAATTCTTCTATCTTTAACGTCAATTCGAGAACGAATTTTAATTGGATCGCATTTAAATTCATTTAATTTGAATACGTGCATTCGATGACCATCTTTATTTGTTACAGATCCACCACGTAAAATCATAATTCCATGATCCTCAATTACACTAATTTGTTTGATACATAATGTTTTATCAAATACCATTTGATGACTTTGATCTTCTGTAATGAAAATAATATAATATTCGCATTCATTATGTATCTAATATTTAGGAAAACAGTCATTTGGAACTAATATTATATTTATTTATTTGGTTATTTAAGGATATTTCATAAGAATGCTAAGAGGATGAATAATCAGAACTTACATACAAATACGTATATATTAAACAAATAATTTAATTTAAATTATAAAAATTAACAATTATTTATTGCAATTCATACCTTTTATTAAAAACGTTCCATCATCAACAGATAAAAAAATTGCATCATTTCCAAATGAATCACCAGCAATATTACCCTTTTGATAGAAAGCAGCGTAAAAACATTGTGGCTCCCATGGCGGTCGTTTGAATACAGAACCAGGACCAGCTGATGCTAAACTTGTAGGAGCATCACCTCGTACAATTGCTTCCAATTTCAATGCTTGACCAATTCGAACAAATTCCACTTGACGGGCATCTTCTTTTAATTTTGATGCCTTCGGTGCATCATAAAGAACTTCAGAAAATGCTCTTCTATTTAACATTGTCTAAAAGATTTTTTTTTTAATAGTAACTTAATTTTCTTTTCAAATAATTTATTTTATTGAATATAAAAAAAAAAATAACAATTACCATTTTTGTGTCATGAACATATTCATCATATAAATCTTTAATGAGCATCTCAAGTGTCCTTTCGCGTTTCCGTGAAAATGTTGGTGTTTGAAATGTTGCCTTTTCACCATTAATTAATTTTACAAGCAAAAATTCTCTAAGCGCTGCACTATCCTAATATATACAACAGATAATTCACAGACCAATTAATTAATAAATAATATAATCTAAACAATATATTGTTTGCTTACCTGAAATTCTGGAGGATTAGGAAGTGTTGGTCCAAAAGGGGGTACAGTTTCATCACAGTATACAGCTAATTTATATATATTACATTGTTTGGTGACCACAGCAAAAACGTCTAATTATTTTTAATAAATAGGAAAATAGGTCGAATTTTTTCGCTGAATATTTATTTTTAAAAAGTTTACTGGAGGGTATTTCGATAGATATGCACACAAACAGAATTGACATTTTACTTGAATAAATATTAGGCGAAATCAGAGAATGAAGGTCTGTCAGTAAGTTTTCCGCCGAAACCCATGCTCTATCTGTAGCCGTACTCGAGATATTTCAATTTTTCCGTAAAAACACCTTCTGATGATTTTGTTTTCCTGATCAAATTCACAAAAATGTGGCAAATTTTAACATTTTTCTTGGGAATGAAAACCATCTACTACTACATAGACAGTGGAATGACAGCTTGAAATGTCCATATTTTACCGAATTTTCAGATCATGTATGAGGAGAACATAGTATTCAGTTGATGATTAATGGGTATATGCTGGTTTTTCTGGAAGATTTGCATTAAATAACTCTGTTCGTAAATTGATCTTAAATTTGAGCATATAACAGAGATGTTAACTTATCACTAAAATTTTCGAAGAGTTTAGTATGAATTTTTTGTTATTCTTTTTACAGTGAATAATTTTGTATATAAATTATTTGGCATTTTATTGTTTACAACAAATAGATGTTCTATAATTAGTTATTGTAGCTAAAAATTCAGTATAAAAGTCTTAATATAAAAATTTTATAGAATCGGCGTGAAAGTAAAAGCAGATCAATAATATTGTACGTCATTGCAAATACGCAGACATTTAACAATAAAGAAAAAATAACATTAAAAGTCATAAACAGTCTAAACTTATCTAAGCCGGTCAAATAGCATTCCCAAATGTTCACAGTAAGCTATTTTATGTTAAATTTTGATGAGCTTAAATTGCTATAAAAAAAGGATACGTGTAAATTGACTTTTTATTGAATTTGGTGTAAATTCATAATTCTCAGTACAATCACCATCAATGTATATTATATTAATAATATCATTTCCAATATGTCTTTTACGTTCAACCTACAACATTATTATAAAAACAAATAGACAAAATTAAACATATATTTTTTAACTTAAAAAAAAATCATTTTTCATTTCACCTGTTGACGATTATCCCTAGAAAATGGTAATAATGTTGAAACATGAAACATAATTTCATGGCCTTCATACAAAGTATAAACTGAATGCTTTCCTGTCATGTCACCTAAAAACCAATTACTGTTTGTTTATTGTCTTACAACAAATAGACATATATTCCTGCATTTTATTACATACGAAACATGAAAGCATAAAATATTACCTTTAACATCTAAACCACCACGAAAACGTTCCCAGCCATTTAACACAATTCTCTCCCCAAGAATATTTAGAAATTCATCAAAATTTTTACTTCCAAATTCTATAAAACACAATGGAATCTATTATTTTATTGTAACTGTAAATTTTATACAAATTTACTAATTTTGTACAATAGGAGTAATCAATCTGATCAAGTGTGGGCGCTACAAAGATGATTACTTTATATTATTGTACTTATACATTTTTTATTACTTATACACCTATTTTATAGAAAATATGAAATTACATACCATTACTTAACATCTCATCATCACATTTCTGTCCAATTTTCATATAAATTACTCCAAATTTAAAATTTACTGATCCTTCCTGTTCTTCCAGTAATAGTAAATCCTTTTGAATATCAGCAGCAAATAATTCTTTTGGCGTTTTTATGGTATCCATTAATGGGAAATGACCCAATAATTGTTTAACAGTAAGTTTTTGATTGGGACTGTATGGAAAAGCGATCTTCTGTGCACCCTAGAAAAAATATTGAACAATAGTTTTGATTAAGAAAATATATTGAATAAGTGGCCCTGAGATCAATTTAATAATTCCGGCTATAATAATTTCAAGTACGTTGTATATAGATATAAGTAACATCGAATTATTGATATTCTATTAAAAAATCTGTCTAATTTATAAACATTAAAAATTTGAATTTTAGATATACATTAAATATATCCAAAATATGAAACGCGTAAGATATCTAGAGTTTTTTTATAAAAATAAAATACGTCTATGTTTAAAATTACAAGTAGATTTGGATTTTCGTTTTCACTCAAATCTCTTCCTAGTATTGCACATATAATCAAAAATGTTGATAGAGGGTGCATAATTTTAGACTCATTTCTGGCAGTACTTGTAGATTTACAATATGAGAAAAGAAAATTGATTTACTTCTATAGTGAAATCGCTTATGTCAAAATAATTTGTCAAATAAATAATATCTACATTTCATATCTATTTGAGTATTTAAATTTTCTATAAATACTCGCTTTATATACATTGCAAAATTCGACGGTGACGATTGACATAACATCAAAGAAATCAATTTTGTCTTCACACTTTGAACTAAATTCTAAAACCTATATTAAAATATGAAAATAGTACTTGAGCGTCACAAAAGTTCAGGAATATAAATCTTACTGAAGTTGATAGAGGTTTTAAACAGACTATCACTATGAGTATTGGATTTTTTAGTATTAATATTTATGGCATTAGAAACTGGAATGATTGTGGAATAAAAACATTCAGGTCAATGATGTTATATACAAGAAAATTATATTTTTTTAAAATAAAATTCCATGCATAAATGCTTTACAAATTACTTAATTATCGTAATTTAAATATGTTTAGTAATGATATTCAGAAAAAATCATTTTCAACTTCGATAGCATTCTCAACATTAATACATATTTATATTTATATTATATTTATATTAATTTATATTAATACATATTTATATTTATATTCACATAAATATTAATATTAATATTAATATTTATATAAATAATAATATTAATATTAATATTGACATAATTATTAGTATTACAATTAATATTAACATCAACAATAATATTATTTTTAAATTAGATTTTATGGAAATAGAAGTAAAATGAGTATATATTTATTTACTTCCGATTTTCCATGTGTTGATTATAAGAGATACAAATATGATTTTCACGATTGAATGAGAATTAATTAAAAAAAGCTTAAAAAGAAGAGGAAGTAATTAAATATATTCTCATTAAAATTCAATTGTATCTAAAATCTTAAAGAGTTTAAAAAATTTAAAATAATAATGGCCGCCGTGAAAATCGTATTAATCACTCTGATCTACATATGAAAAATCGGAAGGAAATAAATATGTACTCATTTTATTTCTATTTTCATAAAAGCCTATATAAGAATAATGTTATGAATTAAATGTGATTCGAATATTAATATTAATATTAATATATTTTATTTATATTAATATAAATGTCAAAATTAATATTAATGTTAATATTAATGTCAAAATTAATATAATATTAATATTAATATAAATATTAATATTAATATAAATATTAATATTAATATCAATATTAATATTAATATTATTATTAACCGATAATAAATATGTCCTTTCTAAGGATTCTATATTATTTAAAATGGTAAATATTGCTAAAAGTGAACAATTTTTTCTACTCAAGCTATAGTCGGTACTGACTTTATGTGAAGTGACCGCTAGTAGTATAATTGTACACAAATTAAATATTTGTTTATTGATTACGACATATGAAGTTCAATTATTTAGTTACTAATTGCTATCACATATATATTTAAGATGATAATTGATATCTTATAAACGGTCATTTATATTCAAATTAAAATGAACCGTATTTTCACCTTCAGTTTAATCACGAGAAAATCAAATTTACATAAATAAATTGATGAATATCTGCGAAAATAATCTTAAACCATTTTGCAATGATTAGCTAAAATTGACAGAAAATCGAAAATATGTATTTCCAGACAGGATACAGCATCCCAAATTTAGTTTTATTCTCAAAAAAAAGACATTTTCTTTTCATCAGTAATTTATGTCTCTACGAAAATGATGTAAAATTGAACATCCTATATACTATTAATTTTGTGGTAAATTAAATTAATTTGTAAATTAATTTATCTAATTATAAAAATGGAAAAAAAAAATGAAATGGTATTTGCAGAGAATGTAAAATGAAAAAAAAAAGAAAAAATCTAAATAAAAATTATAATGCAAAATATTGATTTCCATTCATAATCGAACATTAATTTATTAACTGTTAGCGACAATATACAGACCACAATAAAACGAGAGAAATATAATTGGCATCGCCAATCATTGTAGGCCCTGGGAATTGTTTAATGGATCACAACATAATATATAAGTATTTATTAAATAGAATTGCAAAATAGCC
>JANSTX010020650.1:1631-12897 GCA_027564355.1 Penthetria funebris
AAGCAACTAATTTAGGCATATGCCGAAAGGATAATCGTTATACCAACATGAAACCGTGATATTATATTATTAACCGAATGTTTCAGTATCTTGTGGGTATGAACGTCTATAATATGTACATATTCCTAGGAAATTTTGCAAATGAGTTTATTTTCAGATAGTGGCAATGACGCATTTCATTTTATCAGGATCGGTATCAACTACACCCTCTGATACAATATGTCCGAGAAACTTAACTACTCGTCTGAATAATTGACATTTTGCTGGACTTAGTTTCAAGTTGAGTTGTTCTACTCTATCTATTACGACTTCCAAGTGTTTCAGTTGAATTTCTAATGTATTGCGCTGAACAATTATATTGTCTACATAGATTAGACATATCTCGAATGACAATCCAGCAAAAACTGCATCCATTAATCTTTCGTGCATTGCATTGCATAATTCAAACGACATTGCTTTAAATTGCCATAAGCCTTGTCCTGTTGTAAAAGACGTTTTCTCATTATATTCACCAGCCATTTCCACCTGCCAATATCTACTTTGCAGATCAATCGTTAAAAACTACGTTAAACAAGATATTGCGTTGCGTTAAAAGGCGCGTCAATGCGTGGTAGTGGGTAAGAATTCCTTTTAGTCATATCGTTCAGTAATCTGTAGTCGACGCAGAATCTGTTTGATGCATCTTTCTTGCGAACAGGTACTGCTGGTGATTCCCATGTAGTTAAACTTATATTAACTTCATATTAATAATCGTAGTGTCATATAATATAATAAATATAAAATCAAATCTTTCGGAAAAATGTCCGCTTTATCAGAACCGATCAAGAATTTACATAGCACGCGAATAGAAATTTGGTGTGGCCTTCACTTTATAATGTTTTAGTACTTTTGTTTGTAGTTTCATACATTATCATAAGAGTTAAATTATAATTTTTAAATATGTTATATGTATATTTCTTACAAGTATGATATGTATCTGAAAATTAACTTATGATATAACTAGAACCTAGTCAACATATATCTATCTTATAGACAATAAAAAGATTAAACTAAATACTTTCATATAATTGAAAGTTACGTAACAAATACACAAATTTAGTGTAAACTACTAATTAGTAAATAAGAATAATCTAGGTATAGAAGTAGTAATTTAGATTGATAATTTTTCATAATATTTTTAAAGTTATTAGTTCATACGTTATATGTATTTTTCCTTATTCTTATTCTAACTAAATTGAGTATCTTACATTATATCTATAAATAACTATAATTACAAACCTATCGAAATGTCCATTATATCCTTGTGTTGGAGTTGCCAATAAACGATCATATATCGCAATAACATTTTGTATGCGTTTTCCTTCTAACTCCCATTTTATGTATGCCTCCCATAATTTATCGGAACGAAATTCCAAACCACAGGCAGACAATGCTCTTTCAAATTGGGAACGAATTTGTTCATCGTCGTCAGCGTGATTTAGTTTAACATGAGACAAATAATGTATCCATAAATCAACCGATAAAGGAATTGCTTTTAGTCCACGTTCAAAAACCTTAATTGATAAGATGGAAGAAGATGGAAATAATTAAATTTCAATAGCGTATTAGTCTATAAAAATGTGATATCGAGAACAGGTCACAATGGTAGGATACTCTATGTTTAGCAGATGCATTATATATAGGTGATAATTACAATACCTAACGTTATAGAAATTGAATAAAAACTTCGAAAAAAATTAAGTAATCTTAATAAATAAAATTTAGTCAATAAAATAATTAAAACTTATGATGTTTATTTGATACAAAATCAAACAATTTTTTTAACACATAAAACGTAGCGTACAATATATATTGTTCAATTCTCGACATGACCATAGGTTTTTACATACTCAATCGATGCTAATGGTTAAATAGTACACTGGTGTTGTACAATATTAAAAATTAACAAAATCTACTTGGAATACTAATATTTTGCGAAAAAGATGTTATCATTCGTCTCTATTTTATTACAATTCTAACATTAAAGATGACTATTGGATCGTTGTGTGCAGTATCACTATCATATTATTATCGTAGTAATAAATATAATAACTATTTTTTGTACTTGTGTCCACTTGTGCACGTTGGCTATTGATCTTTTAATATTCATTTTTGAATATGATACTCAGAATATGTACTTATTATATTATCATCTTAAAGATTGATATCCGGTATAAGTTTTACCCATTTCTATCTGCGGATAGAAAAACTAAAAAATATTTTGTTGATGCTTATGTAAAAACTGTAGCCAATCGGAATAATTATATACGGCAAAATCAAAAACAATTTAGAATGGAAAATATACCGGTAGTATGAATTACTTGCATAGTGTCGCAGCTTTAAAAAGTTTGAACATGGTATATTATGTTCAACCTTTAAAGCATGGGCTACTTAATAATGATGCTACTTGGGATGAAACTTTATTCTGAAGCAGTATCTGAACAAATGTCAACACAATTGCGAATGCTTTTTGCTTAACTTAGTGTTCTTGCGGTACCTAAAAATATGTTAGAACTTTTAATAAAGTACAAGAATAATGCCTGAAGACTTTAAAGGCAGCATATTACTCACACAGATAACAGTACTAATTGCCAAAACTTGGGATTAACAAAAATACAGGATATACTTATTAGTATTACGAATGGAAAAAATGTGCTGACTTTGGGCTACCTAATCTTTCTTCAAACCATCAAATTGCATTTTCACCAATTCATAATATGTAGAATGTATAATAAAACAAATGAGTGCAATCATAAAAACTACGTTAACTATAGAAGGCAACCTACGAAAAATTGCGAACTCACAAATGACAAAGGTTTACCGGAAGACATCATAGAATTCCTGAACATTGTATTTGTAAGGGCTGCAAAGATTACACATGGAATTTAATACTGAGGAGAAGATAAGCATAAAATACAAAATTACCAATATAAATGTTAGAGATGTACAAAATCTACGATCAGAGTGTATAGTCAATTGAAGAAAGTGATTGGAAAAAACACTTCGAAAATCTTTCAAATCAGGCACAATACACTGCAAATTAATAAGAACTAGCGCCTAATGAGAAAACTGACCGGAAAGTGCTACAGAACAGATCATCTGATTAAATACAGTAATAGCAGTTTAATCTCAAATAAGACGCAGCAAATGGACAAGTGGACACAGAGTGCTTTAACGAGCTGTTGAACAAGCAAGTGGTTTAGGGTTTTCAGATCTCAGTTGTGAGAAATTTTAAGATTTTGTTCCAAGTTTATGGGAAATAAAGCTCGCATTACAACATCTAAAATGCAGCAGACGTTGCTTATAAAATTGCGACATAAATGCTAATATTATTGGTGATATATCGGATGACTGATGATATTTCGAGAGTGTGGAAAGCGGGTTTGATAATTATAGTGCGGAAGAAGTGTTACTTGAATAGTGTGAGAACTTGTGTTGCAATAAATAAGATTGTTGTATAAGATTAGTTCAGTTGTAGAATCAAATATTCGTAACGAACACGCTGGTTCTACATCTGACAATTCGTGCACATACCAATACAATACAATACAATAAAAAAAAACAAGTTAAGAATCAGTCGCACAATCGATTGAAAAACGGCCATAATTTTAAGCAAACGACCCTTAACCATACAAAATGATAAACATAATTTGCGATCCACATTGTGTTGCACAATGTAGAGTTTTGCATTGTGGAAACCTTGGCAACATTTTTTATGCAGATTCGGTTGTTAAGCAGATATTTTTTTGCCGACGACAAATGTTTGTTGGCACAAACAGAGACGAACATTTGAATGAAACTGGAACGGCTTATGAAGTATAGCATTCACAGATGGATCAACGCATAAATGTTTCAAAGACGAAGTAATCTAGATTGGTTTGTCGAATGCAGTCTTGTGTTTGCTGTCACAATTCCAAATGAGGTAGTGCATAAATTTTTCGTATGCTCAAATTTTGCGTATATTCAAGAAAAATAATATTTTTTGCTACTACTATGTAGATGGAGATGTGGGACAAGTGACAAATATCATTGTTTTTTCAATTTCGTCAATAGGTTTTCTCAGACGCACCTTAAAAATACTCTAGTCAAATATAATATCAAAAATGAGGATTTGTGGAGATTCTTAAAAGCAAATGGTATTAGACCGGTCATACAGTATGGAGTCCGGTTAATGACATCGCAAGACTGGAATTCACGAGAGAGTAGAAGACCTGGTCGATCAAAAATAACTGAATTCGTTTGATTCTACTTAAATTGCATCAATTCGTATATATAAAACAAAAGCATCATATAAAAAGCACCGTAAAACAATTCTGCTAAACATAAAGTGATCATTTGCTGAAAAAAAAATTTAATTAATCTTAACTATTTATAATAATTCAATGTTAAACTTCACTATTATTTCATTTTATTTTATTTGCTATACTTACGAATGTAGGTTAATTACAATTTATTCAATTGAATCATTTATATCACACTAATAATTTATGGAAAATACAATTCCGAAAAAAATATTGTCAATTGCTCCGGCCCAAAAGAAAATATGACATAACTCAATATGTATCTTTTTACTCAACATTATGATACCTAACACTGAAGTATTTATAGTGATAAACAATCGACTAAAATTATGTATGCTGGTATCATCAGTTGTATTTATTTCTGTAGATATATTGCAATCGAAATCAAGTCAAATTAAATTAGCGGATTATGAATTCAGTTTTCTGTAGTCAATTGTAAATCAATCACATGCTAACATAATTTTCGATTTGGTGAATTGTTGAGTATATGACAGCGATCGTTAATCAAGATGGTGAGAACGTTCTTGGTTTCATTAGTAATGAAATGTAGAAATGAATTATCGATGACACGTGGCATCAAAATTATAATTAACAACAGCAAGGCAATAAACCAACAGGATATGCAAACAAAGCATGGCAAACATTTTGAGTACAATACGCTACAGATTCAAACAACATGAGAAAAACTTACCGTCCGTCAAGCTAAGAACGTCTAATTAAATCATCAAGTTCGCCAAGGATAAAGATTGACTGAGTACTTTAACGAGATTCAGGTCTGAAGTTCAAGTTGCTCAGATGTCAATTGACCGAAGAGGGTCTACAAGACGCTTCGAGGATACTGATATAGTTCGAGGTGAAATTAAATCCGAATTATAACACCTATAGGGCAGTAAGTTAGTTTGTTCCGATAATATATGACCCGGAATGTTAGAGGTGGACTAGAATGGCATTGCATCAATATTGAATCCAAATGTTAGTGAAGTGTGGTAATCTAATGATATTCCAAGCGAGTGAAAAGAAATAATAAAATTGCAAAAAGGAAATTCTAGTATGTGTGAGAACTGGCGTGGCATAACCTGGCAGAATACTTTAAACAATGAAATATATATTATTGTACAAGACAGGATCAGTTCAGTTTTGGGATCAGGTTTTCGTAGGGAACAGGAGGGTTTAAGGTATAATCAGTTTTGCACAATATCATTGTGCAAGACAGGATCAGTTCAGTTTTGGAATTTCGAAGGCAACAGGAAGGTTAAGGTCTGGTGAATCTTGCACAGACCATATTAATGCATTAAGAACAATTGTTGAACAGTCGATTGAATGGCAAACACCTTTGTATATGCTATTATTATATTGTATACTCAAAGTCGACAGACCAAGCATTCGATTGATTTGTAACAGTATAGTAAATTTGAATATTTTAAATTTATTATCTAATCTGGTTTACTTTTTTCATTTTCATTTACGATTAATTAAGCAGCAACAATGTCTACAAATATTAAAGACGAATGACGTGTATCTTGGTCAAAAGGAGACAATGAAACCCTTTTCATTACTAATTGTGTTAATATTTCATGGTCTGAACTCAATGGATTCATGGATCTGATGTTGATCTTCAACAAGATAGATGAACATGTCATATAAGACGTGAAAACAGTGATTTATTGCATTAGACCTCAGAGCGCATAGGGTAGCATTATGATATTAATTTGACATTTCCTAAACATATATTATATCAGAAGTCAACCGAAAAACTACACTAGTTTGTCATATACAGTGAAACATGAAGGTGATCGGTGAAATATAATATAATAACATATAATAATTCAATGTTGAACCGATGAACTACATGTTTTACTATATATTAGAAACGTTTTTCGGTTGACGTTTGATGTCTTATGTGTATTGGAAATTTCAAATTAATATCGAAGTGTCGCCCTAAATGCCCGTGAGACGTGAATGGTATGAGTATGATCATGGCGATGATCATGATGATGATGATGAAGAAGATGACTATGATGATAATGACGTTGATAATAATGACACAAAAAGTAAAATTTATGTGATTAAAAGACAAAATTCAGTTCATATGTAATTATAAAACCATATATGATGATATCCAGCAGCTAATGATTTCGAATGCAGTATATCTAAGCAATAATACATTTTTAAAGGAAAATCACAGATGTGTTAAGATTTGTATAACAAAATCCAAATGCAAATAGTACAGGTATCCATATAATTTTGTATTCGTAAACTATCGACTGCTACTATCTGCTATCTGCTGTGCCTATACTGTTGTTGAATCTATTATCATTTCAAAAAATGAAATGTTTTACGTTGTTTTTTTTTTATAATTTATTAAATATCAAAATTTAAATGTATTTTTAATCACAATACGTTTAGAATATACTAATGTAATATAATTTCATTAATTTTATTTACAATATTATTACTTCTGTTATAAAAGAAAAATTGATAAATAATAAAATCAACTGATTGTGAGATATAAAATTCTTCTTAATAATACGAATATACTTGAGAATGTTTTCCAAATTCTGACATACATTTAAATTTAATAATATAGATACCAACCAGAAATACAGATGGAATCAACTTGTTTAAAAATATGAATCGTAAACGAAAAGATATTGGTTGTGATGCGATATTATATATTGTTTGAGAATTTCATTATTTTCAGTCTTGAAACATTAACAGATCTGATTTGGTTAAATGAAAATGAATTGTCTTACAGGTTAAATATTTTCTAGGTCTTATGAGCATACATGTGGATATATTGATGATGTACACTGCTTGTGTTTGATAATATTATATAAGTACATAAACAAATTAAATAAGATAAATATTATCAGTTAGTCATTTTTTTAAAATTAAAAAAACATTTGTTATTTATCGTCATTAATAATATGAAAGTAACCTAAACGTTTGTTCTTTGTTGGAAATATCAATACGATATCCAAAACATTTAGACTGTTTGATGATAAACGGATAAACGACATTGACATATCTAACTTTTTTACTATTTTGGTTTTAAGTGTTTCAAAAATTTCAATTTTGTGAACAATAGAAATTACTAGTGAGGGTTTTCATTGAACGATTGATTATTTATGATTTCAACAACAATATATGGAATTGCTTTGATCGACTTTTGGCGAAGAAAGACCATCACACAGAATTTAAAGTTAGTAACTAGAGTTCAAACAAGGTCATTAGTAATTCCTGTTTTGCAGTGACAGTGAGGATAGAAGAGCTGTTAATGCTACCAGAAGCCAGCAACGAATTAAGAAAAAAAAAATGCAATAAAAAACGTCGCACAATAATTTATCATGACAAGCTGGCTTTTATACAGCTCTTCAGACAATCGTCTATTTGAAGGCACAAAACATTGAATTGATGTTCATTGTCTGTTTATTGCAGACTTATATTGAAGCACATAAATCTCATGTTTTGCCTACACCAACTTCTGAATACAATATGTGTTTTCATACTTGATTTGAGAGAATGAAAAGGGTATAAAACTTAACCGCAAATTTTTTGAAAAACAATGAAGTAATTAACATGATTATTTTTCGTATCGCATGTTTAAAAGATCTTTCTTTCAATAATTTATGAACGGTAATTAATATATATTGTTTATTGCTTCTAGATAGAACCTACATACACAAATTAGGTTTTTTGCTTGTAATACAATATTTAAAATAATCGCAATATCAACCGAACGATAAACAAGAATTATGATAGACATATTCAGTACTATGTAATTTCCATATCTCGCAATCAATTTTATATAATAAAACAAAAAACAAAATAATAATTTTAATTATAACATCCATAAAATACTGCATTTTGTATAATAAATAAAAATTCATCATATAATTCATAATAATTAAATTCATAAAAAATATATCATGTATAAGTCGCATTTTTGTAGAATAATGGTGGACAGTATACTTGAGCGTTAGCTGTAGGAATTATTAGTCAATCCAAATTATATTTTAAAATATATTATATAATATATTCAAATTCTAATTGTAATATTAAATAGATTATAACAATTTAAAATCAACTTACCTCTTCACATTTTTTCTTGTTTCCCTTCCTTTTCTCATAATCAGCATATTTACGCCAGTAACCATAACAGTATGGATAGTGTGCCAAAAATGCATCATAGGCTTCACGAGCAGATTCAATATCATTCTGATGAAAAAAAACACACACACAATAACAAAAATCAGTTAGTAAGTATATACAAATATCTTCAAAATATAATATTTTAATTAAAAATTGGTTTGATTATCGAATAGATTTTAAATAATTTAATACTTAAATGGTTGAATAAAATGTCAAAGTTATGACTGGTCATATCTAATACCACGCTAATCCATTGAAAAGGTATACAAATCAGAAAGTTATTATGGGTGGTAAGAATAAGCATATAAGAGTAAACGTACGTATGATAGGGAGATGTAGACAATGAATAGCAATATTAATGAACTATCCTAAAAATATACAAATCAGAGATCACTATTCAAAAATTATTTATAAAGAAATACATAAAGTTTCATTGCATAAGTCTCAATGCGTAGTTCCACTGCATATAAAGCGAGTATTCTTCTATTTACGATCAATTTTGAACATATAAGACTTTCATTATATGTTAAAAATATATAACTTATTTGAATTCTAATCTTCGTTAATGTATATTACTCGTAATATACTTTTATATTCTTTGCGTGCAACATGGGGACTATGACGCCATTACAAAATCAACAGTCTAGGCTAATATCGCTTACAATTCGTACATAAATTTGGCAAATGAACTTACGGGCAATATATAAAAAATAAGCAAAACAAAAACCAATTATTATAAACGATCGCTTAATGGCTTTAAATATATTATTAGGCAATCAACCAATAATGAATAACATTTCTGTATGTGCTCCACGTACATAATGCGAAGGTCTATATACATTTTTATAAGTATTTCCATTAACAGAAGACATACTCGTTATGGGTGATCTAAATGGGCACGTTTAAAAAGCAAAATGATTTTCATGATGTCTTTGGCAATGGTAATCAACAGGGTGGTGATATTTTTCAAATGTCAATTGCATATAATCAGTAAACACACACTACTTTGCAAAAATGAGAAACATCTAATGGCAAAAAGTAGTAGAAATTTATTTCGTATTGCGCGAGAGAGAATTTTCAGAAGTTTATTCGGACTAACATTGAAGGATAGCATAGGAAACAACGAGTGAGTTTAAAACTTTTACTTCAATTTGTAATATAATCAGAGGTAGCCAGCCAGTTTGTGCGATTAGTGTTACTTTTGTTTGTATTAGCTTTAAATCATTAAGATCGTTTTTCATACTTACTCGAAAAGTATTAACTATCACCTCATTTGATCTTTAAAAGAAAGTTAATGTTATTGTGAATAATGTAGGATATATTATGCAACACAGAAGAACAAGGACATACAGGAAGATAGAAAATAGTTTTCTAAATTAAATTAATTTATCTAAATTGCTTACTGCCTTGCATATTTTATTATTGTATTATATATAAACTCTGTTTTGGATTAAGTTTAGTAAAATAATCGTATATACATGGTGATGAAAGGAGTGACTTAACCCATTTTTATATCCACGCGGTGTAATTGGTAATTACATTACGCTACACCTCTAGTTCGAAAAGAATTCATTCTTGCAGTAATGTATTTCATCACCTTAACTTATATGACGTATAAGCGGCACTATGATGTTACTTTACCGTTTTTAATATACATTTAACATCAAATGTGGACTCAAATTGTATATAATATAATAATTCATCACCCAATATGTTCGTGGGATGACATTTAGATGGCGCCACAAATCCAAATGATTTTTGTACAAAGCTTCAAACGATGCATGTCAAATTTGTATGACAATCTAACGTTTAGTTCACAGGTTACAGTGGTTTTAGTGAGACTAATTTTGTAGTTTTCAAAACAATGGAAAGATCGGAATTTCGTGTGTTGATAAAGCATTGCTTTTTAATGGGAAAAAATACCGTGCAAGCAAAGCAATTGCTTGACAAGTGTTATTGGGACTCTGCTCCATCGAGACAAATGGTAGAGAAGTGGTTTGCTGATTTTAAATGCGGCCGTATAAATACCGATGATGCTGTACGCTCTGGTCGCCCAAATTCGGCAGTTGTTCCATAAAACATAAAAAGTTCACAAAATGGTTTTGGTCGACCGTAAATTGAAGTTGTGTAAGATAGCTGACACCTTAAAGATATCAGAAGGCAGTGTATTCACCATTTTGCATGAATATTTGATCACGAGAAAGCTCTATTCGAAATGGGTACCGCGTATGCTCACAGTCGATCAAAAACGGCATGTGACAATGAATAAAACATGGATCCATCACTACACTCCAGAGTCAAATCGGCAGTCAGCTGAGTAGACAGCAAAAGATTAAAGTCGTCCAAAGCGAACAAAAATGCAAATATCAGTTGGTAAGGGTGGCATCCATATATTTTGAGATGCGCACGGTATTTTTCCTTGAGAAAGGAAGAACCATCAATAGCGAATATTATATGGCGTTAATGATGTGATTGAATGAAGAAATTGTAAAAAAACGAAAAACCAAAATGGTCTGAAAGTCTCTACAAGGTTTGTAAGATATCTGGCGAATACCTGGTTTTGTGATATGATATTATATGTCAGCTTTCAAATTGCATACAAAAGAACTTATAAATAAATTAATTTCCAAAATACACAACTTTAGACTTCTGCATAATATTTAAACGATATTCCTGAATGAAGTTACAAAAAACAATTCTTATCTATCAAATAATTTAATTATTTCGTTCGGATGGAATAACAAAAGTACAGTTATATGCTAATATAACTGTAC
>JANSTX010020661.1:0-33902 GCA_027564355.1 Penthetria funebris
CGAATATAGTTGTTTTGGATTCTGTCTGTCAATGTCACATCAGATAACCATCTTAACATTCTCATCTCGGTTGTGTGCAGTTTCTGCATATGACCTCTTTCACAGCCCAACACTCAGAACCGTAAGTCATTGCTGGTTGAACAACAGTTTCATACATCTTCCGTTTTATCTTTGGTGGCATTTTTCGATCATAAAAAACTCCAGACACTGTTCTCCACTTGATACAACCGCACTTTATTCGATGTTGAATATCATCATCGATTTTACCGCTTGTTATGATGAGTGATCTCAAATATTACTAATATTAACTTTTCAGTAACGGGAATTGGATGACCGTTCAATACGATCGTGCCTTATTGGAAAGTTAAATGATTACCATTAAATTGAAAATACATGTTTTAGTATGACTGATACGTATTCCGTTGGCCTCCAATACCGTATTCCACAGATTTATTTTGGATTCCAATTCAATTTGATTCTCACTATCTATCAAAAAAAAGTAGGCATTTTAACTTTTGATCAGGATCGAAACTAGAAAATACAAGAGAAACGAATAATTGTTGACCAATTATTGTAGGCCCTGGAAATGGTTTAACGGATCACAACATAATATATAAATATTCATTAAAGAGAATTGCAAAATAGTTGATATGTCGTACCTAGAATATCCGCTTAAATTAGTGCATGTTACTATCATATAACGTATTTTAATCAGTAAGGAGTACAAATTATACTTGGGAGGTACGCTAGGAAGATATCTGATCAAGTTAACATTTTCATATCTTTTTAATTATAATTACGATTATTTCTTCAAGACGATACACGAATGATCTCAAATACAATAGTTGAAACTTTGTTACCCGCCTAAAATTACAGGTATATAATACAAAAGAACAATATAATTATATATAACATAATTATATTAATCATTAATATTATACACCCAATTTTAATCTAAAAGGAGTAAAAAGTTTGTATGGGAGGTACTTGAAGGAATACTCCAATTTTTCTCGCATCGAACTATCGCCCACAAATGAGATAAAAATGACGCGTACATATTATAATCTCATGGCGATATGTCCAATCTCAAGTTATCGTGCACAATATACATGGGAGGTACTCCAAGGAGTACAAAGCTAATACTGTTTACCAAGAAAATAAAAATTCCAAACTTTAGCCTCCCAAAGATGGGGGTACAACTCTAGTACTCTCGCAGAGGGCTAAGATCTTGGAGTAATATTGGATCCCAAACTAAATTGAGGATCCAATGTTCAGGAAAGGACTAAATGGGTATGCTCGGCTTTTTACGCCTGTAGTAGAATGTTTGGCAAAACATATGGACATCGATCCAATGTGGTACATTGGTTATTCACAGCAGTGATACGACCCTTTCTAATGTACAGTGTATTCGTCTGGTGGCCGGTCTTAGACAGAGGCTGCAACAGAACAAAAATGGAACGGGTGCAAAGATGCGCTATGAGAGGTGTTACGGGGGCGCCAAGAACGGTTTCCATGTAGTCGCTCAACGCTCTTCTGTGTCTGCTCCCTGTGCACTGCTACTTAAAATTGACGGCCTCACGTAATGCCGTAAGACTGAGAGCATTAAATGCCTTTCAAGAAAGACCGTATGGGCATGGTAACATACTGCGCCTCTTACCTCATGAAATTATTGCACATGGCACTGACTATTCGGCGCCAAAGTTGTTGCCTAACAAAGGCATTGCTACCAAATATTCCACACGAGCGGAGTGGATTCTTGGCCACAGGGACATTGCAGGTAATGAGAGGGCCGACGAACTGGCCAGGCAGTACTCGGGTCTTGATATATCACTGGCGGAGTAAGTTTCTCCACCACTCAGCGAACTAAACAAACTAACTGGTTTATACTATATGAGACTGGCCAATGCTAGGTAGAAAGGGCTACCTACATGCAGATTATCTAGGATTACTTGGCCCGAGTTTGGGCGAAGTAAAACTTAAGAACTCCTGCGATTAACACGTAGAGATGTGGGCAGGTCCGTGACAGTGCTCACGGGATATTGGGATATTTTATCCCTTGCAATTCTTTTTGTCGCAGTTGCGCCGATGTAGATGAAAGGGAAACTACAGAATATCATCTATGCAAATACCCAGCACATTCTCACCAGAGATAAAAGCTGCTGGGTAGGCATACACTACCTAATATATCGGATATTGCTACTATAGGGCAAGAGATCTGATGGCTTTCCTAAACTTCACGAAATAGTTTTAATGTGCATATCTGCAAAAAAAAACAACCGGGTTTCCTCGAGTTTGTGGTATCAAAACGACACCTACGTGCTAATTGGGATCCTTCGTAACCAACCAACCAACTCCAAGGAGTAATCCGATTAAGCTTATACTCCCACACATTATTTCAATTATAATATCAGTTAAATATGTAAAATTTGAAGTCTGTATGTATTATACAATCTATTTTAATCAAAAACGTGTAAAAGTTTGTTTGGGAGGTAGTTGAAGGAGTACTCCGGACATACTTAAATCAACTTTTTTATCAATTATAAGCACTTCTGTGTAATTTTTTTTTCTGCGATCTTTATTTCTTGGCGTTACATGAACGGAATCAAATACAATAGGCCCAGTTTCAAAGGACTATTGTATTTTAAATCGATCGTGTATCGTCTTGAAGCAATAATCGTTATTATAATTAAAAAGATATGAAAATGTTAACTTGATCAGATATCTTCCTAGCGTACGTCCCAAGTATAATTTGTACTCCTTGCTGATTAAAATAAGTTATATGATAGTATCATTCACTCATTCAAGCGAACATTCTAGGTATGAGATATGCAATTCTCTTTAATTAATATATATATATATTATGTTGTGATCCGTTAAACAATTTCTAGAGCCTACAATAATTGACAACCAATTATACGTTTCTCTTGTTTTCAATTATAAGCACGTATCTGAATTATTTTTTTTTCTTAGGTGTTTATTTCTTGGCATGAACGAAATCAAATACAATAGACCCTTGGAACTTGGTTCCCAGGGCCTAAAAACAGCGATGAAATTGAAAATTTAATTATGTAAAATTATAATGTGGATATTAGTAGAGTTATGCATAGAAAAAATTATTGTCTTTTAGTTCGTACTGATGATAGACAAAGTAAAATACAGAAAGGATTTATGTTAAACAGCTTACATATGAAGAATTTAAAAATAAACATATTAATGATCTATCTGTTAAAATTGGATTTTAAAATTTGCCATACTAAGGTCAATGTCCTATGTGCAACTGGGAAGCAGTAGAAAACTTGCAGTTTATTGTGTTTGAATGATACACCAAAATATTAGATTATTAATGCATATGGTGCAAATAGTTTATTCTTGCATTAATTATGTTTTATGTCCAATAACAACTTCAAAATGTCATTTATTTGAATACAAGGATTGTTCATGTATTAAAATTATTTTTTAATAGTTTTATTCTACAGGCACAATTGTGAAGATGCTGAAACAATATTCAATCGGTGGATTTCTATACTGCTAGATGTAACTTAGAAAAGTTTACTCAATTGGCCGAAAATTTTGTAGACAATTTTGTATCATGAATAGAAAAATTCTATCCAGAGCATTTTATTTTATTACGCAGCAATTGCAATTTATAAAAAATAAAAAACAAAGTTTAGAAACTGATGGAATATTAATACAAGTTGACTTTGTTGAAAATATTAAATAATATAATATTATATGGACAATAGCTCTTAATACTGGCATACAATTTGGTTTTTCTACTGATGCAGAATAAAACAAAACTGACAGAAAATAGGTGAAAAGATTCGCAAAGTTAAAAGTTATTCCAGGTGCCTGTAAACATATCATGCATTTATGCCAGTATCTAAATATTTATTAAAACGTAAAAGATTTTTTATGCATATTTAGCATTGAACGGATTAAAAAAACTATTAAAAAAACTATATTTTTGAAACATTACTGCTACCAAACAAATAATAATGTATTTTTTGAAATTTTCGCAATTGATTCTAATAAAATCAAACTGAATTCTGAGAAAAAAACCAAAATTTTTAAGTGTGACCATTTTTTCAAAAATTCAAAATAAGTCTCTTTTGAAAAGAGACTTTGTTCCGGAAATGTTATTTTTCGAAAATTACTGCTGCCATACAAAACATATTGTTTCCTCAAAATTATCAGAATAGATTCTAATAATATCAAACAAAGTCGAGAAAAAAAATAGAATTTTTAACTTTGGTCTTTTCTTCAGAAATTCAAAATAAGTTTTTGGCAGCTATTTTATAAGTGGAATTTATTATGAAAATTTTTGATCTTGTAAGGACACAATATAAAGTTTTCTGTATCACACGCAAATGTGCTGCACATAAAATTATATCTTGCATCTGGTAGACGCAATTACCGCTTCGGACATTAGTACTATTTCCTAAAAAATGTCCATAACAGCTCGCAAATGTCTCGATTTCATTGTGAATATTTTTTTTAATTGAGGCATGGTTTTTAAATTCTTTCTTTCAAAATTCCGCAAAGAACACAGTCAGGTTCCGTTGAATGTGGAGGTTTGAAACCGAAAATGTGTAATGTACCCAAAATTTTATACGAAACTCATGAAAATTGGATTAATTGTATTCAATTTGCACCATTTGTGTCGTAATATGAATATCGATTGTTGATCGATTCTTTATGTACAACAAACAGTCAGAAAATTAACTTTATTTTCGTATCTCAAATAAAACTAAAATTTACTATATAATAAAATAAATGCAAATTTTATTTTTAAATGAAAAGTTTTTAATTAAACTATTTAATTGCTTATAGTAATTTTAAAGATATCACTCTCTATCGATTTGGTAGTAATTTCGAAAACTAATTGAATTTCTTATGCAAACATAGAGGAATTAATTCTATATAAATACACAATACTGAAAAGAATTATTTAAAATTAAACTCCAAGAATAAGAGTATAATATAATGAAATACTGTAGTGAAGAACAAAATTTATCATTAGTTTAAGTACTAAATGTTCGTCTAATAGAATAACAATTACTAATCATCTGATTTAAGTGAATTTATACAATATATTTGTTTAGATACCATCAGCAGTGCCTTCAACCACAACGTTAACTGCGTTTTCGACTTATGCGATGAGGATTTGTTAGCTAAAACGTTGCTATATGTTTAAGTTCCAACGTCGTAAACAAGGAGAACCTGTTCAGGGATGGCAAAATTTATATTCCACTGATGCTTTGGCCTATATACTGTTCGTCGCCTTAATGCAGACTGTTTTCATTTGCGAATATTGCTCATTTATGTTTGCAAAATTTCGCTTTGGTTCTTGCGTACAGTAAATGGTAAACTTTGTACAACTTATCGAGAGACATGTCAACTATTGAAATAATTAGAAATCGATACGGGAAGTAACATTTCTAGATTCATCGCATGCCCGTTATCCGTGGCAGATTAGCAAATTATTTGCAATCATAATGGTAACTTATTTCCCACCAAACCCAAAAGAATTTCGGAATAAATTCAAAGACATGACAGAAGACATATTAGATCGATTCCGTATTACCATCAACGATGCAACATTAAAATTTTTTGATGAGACTTTAATATTGCTTGAAAATAAATGTTTTGAAATTATCAACAAAACTCTAAGTCAAGTTCGTATGATTACACCTATTCAATCAGGCGATACAGATATACAGATAAACATCAATAGAAGTCCTGAATAGCACATTACAAGGTTTGAAAATCAACACTCGATCAATTGGGAAACACTTATTTTATTCGCTGGTGATTTCCGCCAATAACTGCTAGTCGAAATTCACTGACTCACTCATTTCGCTCAGATCATACGTTCATTGGCACGTCACGTTCGTAACTACGCATTTTTATTACGTTTCCATCCCTTATTTCAACAAACTGACAAATTCCAATGAAGCGTTTGAACAATAACCATGTGAACACGGTTAATAGCACACAAAATCATTAACGTCAGTTTTATAAACATTGGCATTCAGAATAGAATCGCCAAAGATTCGATGACATACAAATCTATCGATAGTGTTCTGAAAGATGATGATTTCATCAATTATCCTATTAAATTCTTAAACTTACTTTCGTTACTATTTTCTACGAAGTATATCATTAAACTTTTTATTTGCATTGAATTTTACATCCTTTGTACCGATCAGATATAAATTTTTAATTATTTAATTTAGATATTAAACTAATTCATATTTATGAACTTATATTCTTGACTTTTGGAAATAATAGGCTTCTAAATTTTAATATCAATGGAATGTATTTCGTCCTTGATTACGTCACAAATAAAAATTAGTTTCTTTTATTCGGTCATGAAATTGTGAGGAAAAATTATGTATTTTTTTATTGCAAACCTCATCCATACATTTTTGTTACCGAACCAAGAATTTGAGTTTTTCTTGACAATGATCAGAGTTGCCAATATTTTTTAGACAATAATCAGAGTTGTCTATAGGTGCCTCAAATGGAATACATATTTCGATGAGATGTTAAAAATAAAGCCTGGAGATTTAAACAATCGTGAATTTGCAGGGGGCTGACAACTAATATTAATATCCGAGAAATGTTTGGCATATAGACCAAGATTGTCGACAACACCAGTATGCACAAACCATGGTGATGGTATAAAGTTGAGAATAACAAGTTATTTACTAATATTGAATAATTTCGATTTCATATACTTCTTTGTAATCACTACATATCTTAAAATTTGATAAATATATGTCTTTTGAATAAAAACTTTTAAACTTAGGATTTGTTAAAATATAGTAAACAATTCAATTGTTAACAGTGAAAAAAAAAAAAATGGAATACTTTCAGATGGTGCTGTTGGTTTGTCAATTCTCCCGTTGGCCGCTCTTTTAACAGGAACATTATTAACAATTGGTATTGGAGTGCTATTAATTGTTGTGTTAGCTATACGTAAAAAAAGAGATCCGATCACCAGAAATTCATGTGATGACAAAGATAAACATTTAGGTGTGGTTTTTGCTTTTTTTTTTTATATTTAATACAAAATTAATAATTACATTAAATAATAATATGTTTTATTAATAATTTATAGGTATGGATATGACTTTAACTGCACCATTAGAAATGGGTGCTGGTCAACAGAGATTTGTTGTGGCATACACTTTGAAACAAGGTGTTGAAAAACAACCTGATATTCTAAATGCTCAACAAGGTAATTCTATTATTTGATTTGATTTTATATAATACTATATATGTTCAATGTATAATATTTGATAATTTTAGGTTCAGATAATGTTGATTCATTTAAAGAATCAAATATTCATAACGTATCATCACCGGTTAATCGTCCCGATGCATTATATCTTTCGAAAACAAATTATTCATCGTCAAACTATGTAAATTATATAAGTTTTTTTTTTTTGTTTGTTTTTTAATTATTATAATAGTATTTTAAATATTAAACAATTTTCTTGTTTTTTTTTTTTTTTGTTAATTCAGTATCACACTTCACCAGTTTATACATCTCAAGAATATGACCAGAAAACATCTCCGTCTAGTCATTCAAATACATTAAATCGTAATGATTGTAAAAGAAATTCATCATCACTATCTTCATCATCTTATAATAATAAATTAAATAATATTCAATCATTAGGTGTATATGATTCATCAGCGATATCATTAACAAATGGTAACACCAAAAATTGTGTACCAATTTTAATGGGTGGTTCTTCCAATAATATAACAATATCATCAACAGTACCAGTACAACAGCAACATCAACAACAAAAATTACAACAACAGTTGCAACAACAGCAACAACCACTGTCAAATATAATTTTGTCATCGGCAACAACAATACCAGAAGAAATTCTGGAAGATGATAATGCTCAATTAGGAACAAACAATAATAATATTTTATTATCAAATCAACAACGTCCAGAGTATATAAATTTTGAACGGAATACTTTAGATTATCGACTTATTAATTTAACGTCAGATTTACAAAATAATTTAGAATATAGAACAATAAAAAATGGTTTAAAAAATGACGAATATAGATTATCAGGATCAGATTTTTTAACAAATAACATTGATTTCTGTTTAAATAATACGAACAATTCATTAGGTAACCATCAAACGATGACCACATTAATGCCAAGAGTTAATACAACAATTAGTAATAAATTAAATAGAAATAATAGAAATCATATTATTACGGATTCATTACCAGGACCAGAAAGTTGTGTTTAATATCTCGTATAGTTAAGTAATTCTTTTCTAAAACAAAACCAAAAAAAAAAAAGGACTTCTTATTTTTAATAATTAAAAGGAATAGTTAAATATGTAAATACTAATTTTAAAATCTAATTATAATTTTATATCATTTTAATTAGAGGATACAGTCTTCTATACAATTTAGCCGCAGTTTTTATTAAGTGCAATAAATATATTTATTTTATTATCAAATGTGTGCGAATTTATCATAATTAGTAATTTAGTAAGTGCATTATTACATTGCACACATTAATTCAATCATATTACAAATATATAAACTATTTCGGTAATTAATATATTATATAATCCATAATAATATACCTATGATGTATGTGTAGAGTGTACATAATTCGCAGTTGCCGTTACTATCATCGAGGTTACTCAACCCATTTTTACCTCCACGCATAGGTTATAAGGTAACTCAATCACGAAATATGTCAATAATGACGTGTGATCTAGGCTAAGGTGTTAATATTATGTTTGTCGACTGGTTGAAAATGCATCTGAATAACAAACTACGTTTCTAGGATTTCATATACCCCACTGGATTAGAATGATGTTGTACGAAATCAGTTGATATTACAATGTATGAGTGTATCTATAAAATAAATTTATTGCACTTATTTAAACCGTGAGGCTTTGTTATTGCAAGCATTTTAAATTTAAATTAATTAACACAATTCAATATTTTGTTAATAAATTTTAGCTGATTGAAATTAAACAATTACAATATACTTACACTATGTATTTCAAAGAGTACAACTTTTATATAATGTCATAAAAATATGCTAATTTACTTAAGATCAGATAAACTTGTAAATTATATATACACAACGTAATAATTCAGATGCTTCTTTAAATATTTTTTACAATATCCACTATTGCATAAGAATATTGTCTATTTGCATGAATACTGCCTCATGACAGGAAATAAAAATGATCTCACGATAAAGGAATACGACCTAATGTGCCTGCTTGCAAAATACTAATTTAAAAAATATTATTTTTTTTCATACTTGTGTTGTCTCACGGTAAAACTTTTGTCATCTCACGGTGATGGTTATGTTGTCTCATGTTAGTAGGTTTCGAAATCTATTCGAATTAGGCACTAATTCTACATCATGGTAGTAGGTTTCGAAATCTATTCGAATTAGGCACTAATTCTACATCATGCTAAAAAAAATATTTTCTATACCCTGAAACAAAACAAGCGATGATTTTTTTTTTTTGAAATGCTACCTACCTTTCCTGATCGCCTGATAATAAATTTGACATTCTGTTAGTATTTTTGATTTTTTTTTTGTATTACAATTGACTTTGAAACCATCAATATAGTGAACATTCTAGACAATATACACTTCGATACTACTAACCATAATATTGTAACTTATGTTACCTAGCACAACTACTAGTAATTGATCTAAAAAATGTTTCTGTAATAAGCAAAATTTTTTTATAACTGAAATTTTATAAATTGACATTTTAATCACACACTACTAGTATCTATTAAATTCAACTACGATTATCATCTTAACCCTTATTGTACACGGAAACATAGGATACCTACAAGATTTATTCACATTGAACACTCTAATCTATTGGTGTTTCGACATATACCGAATAAGTTTCGAACTTTAATACGGTAGATGATTGTCCTAAACTAAGCAATAATCTTTTAACTTACAGGTTTTGTTGTGGCTTATTTCTAAAATTAACGGTGGATTATGTTATTTTAAGGGACCATGAGTTACCAATTAAATACAACTGTAAGTATGAAAAAGAATGTACTGCAATATCAGGTTTGAATTCAATGGAGTCAGGGTGGGGGCAAATAATATATATAGGCTCAAGGGTCATCAAATTAGTACTAAATATAATCAATTTATTGAGAGAAAAGTTAAATGGTCATGTTATCTCAAGAAAAGCCGATGTTTACTGGCCACTAAGATCATGCGATATATATCCATTGGACCTCTTTCTCTGGCGTTATATTAAATCGATAGTTTACTCCAATAGCATTCAATATGATTTTAAAATCAACATTTTTCGTGGCTTTGGTGAAATATGTGAAAAAGTAACCAAAAATTGGTGTTCAAATTCATTGACTGCCTATGAATTTTTGGTTACTTTTTCATATATTTCACCAATGCCACGAATAATGTTGTTTTTAAGGTCATATTGAGTGTTATTGCATGAAATCATTTTTAAATAAAAATTTCATGATAAACAATATCTGAAATTAAAAGAAAACCACATTGATATCTTTGTTTCGTTTAATTTTTATATCAAATTATAAATATATAGATCTGATTCTAGACCCTATATAAATACGAAACACAACACTAAATCAGACCGAGAAGAATCAGTTAAATAGTGGGCATATATAGGGTAGATAAGGCAGAAACAATCGATACGTTCATACGTTACAACTCAATTAGAGTACCAAAATCGTTTTCTGCGAGGTTAAGTACCGGGTATAAGCAATTCGATTGAATGGGTTATGAAGATATCAAATAGTGACAACTGACTGAATCACAGCAACGCATTGTACCCTCAATGCTTATTATACACCTATTAAAAAAAATAAAGTTAAAATGTACTATTGGAAAAGACAATTAGCCAGAAGTGCCTGGGAAGATGACTGGTCAAACACAGTTTATAGTTAAGTCAGGAATGTTGGTAGGTTTTTAAGTATATGGATATTCTGAGAGGCGAATCGTACTGAAATGTATCACTCTCACTTTTCAACCAAATTAAATTAAATAAATCATGATATTATAGCCAATTAACTCGATGTGTAAACTCTCAAGCATAGTGTATATATATATGCATTTAAGCAAATATAGGTCTTCTAAAATAATTAGTCTATATGCTATACTTTGTTGAAGTAGTGATTTTAGCTCACGTGAGCTTTTACTCAATTGGATTGCGAAAGGTGAAGTAATACATTTGGTATGTTGCCTATTAGAGCTATGAAATTATAATCTTCATATTGACAATAGTGATTTAGTGGCATCTTATAGACCAAATCCTTGAATAAGCAGTCCAATGATAGAAGATTAGTTGTTATCATACCATTGTATGTGTTACATTGAAATACAGAATTAAGAACAACTATATTCGAGACAGTTTAAAAGTTACTACCATCACCAAATCACTCAAAGTACTTTAAGATGGTTCGAATGCGTAGGCAAGGACGGCGAAGAAGAAGAATAAAAATACCGTTGTTATCATATAACAACATTTTGATCTAGACAATGCAGATTCATTGGTTGTTTTATATTATGGTTAATTGGTTCTCTTCTGCCACATTGGATAACAATAGGGTTTTTAGAATGTCTGATTTTATTTACAAAATAATAACGCCTGTGTCACTAATAGCCTTTTGATTCTTTCTATACCCGTGATTAATGAAATGTGAATTTTTCCTCCGGTTAGAAAGCAAAAAACTTCCCGTTCGAGAATGCGAATTAATTCCATTTGGCGTGAAGATATTGATGACCAAGCTGGGAATGCTTACGTTATTAGTGGTCGTATAAGATGTTTGTAACAGATGATTTCTTATCAATTTACTAGTTATTTTTAGGATTGTACTTCTAATATGTAAATAACCGAAAACCTTCGTCCAGGTGCGATTTGATAGTTTATGCTATTAGTACATTTATTAGTAGGTTATTTCGATTAATAAACATATTATTATTTTTTTGTCTTTGTGGCACAAGTGGTCGTGTAAGTCTCCTAGTACTTATGAATAGCATAACATTTCAATTGGACTGGCTTTAATTTGATTGATTTATAGTTTGCAAATATAAGTTCATAATTCCCAGCGGAAATCAGTAGTTTGTTGCTTGCAGTAGTATTTCATCAGCATATTCTATATTGGTAATTGGATGTTCAATATAGGTATACTTAATATTTCGGAAGGAAGAAGATGGTAAATCAAAAAATTACCCACACAGTACTGAATGCCTTTTCGCAATCGAGTGAAAAATTTTACATACAAAGATCTTTGTATTTCAACAATCGAAATCATCTATACGAGGGTTCTTTGTGCAGAAACCATAAATTATTGCTTTGAATATATTTTTTAACCATTAGTTCAAATAGTCTCCAATGCTTTCTCACTGTCCAGAGAAATAGTTACAGTTACTTCACGTTTTTAAACTGATACGAATCACAGCTGAATTACTGACTTCTACGTTACGAGTGGATTGTTAGGTCTAGTATTGGAATGACAGTTGCAACTTGCAAAGATGTTGCAATGTAAGCGTGTTGTTAAAAATCTGGTTCTATATGGAACAGATAATTCATATGCATTTTACATATAATTGAAAATCCTGTTAAGCAACTATCGGGTCCATTTGCTGTTTTGTGCTTAATAGACGTTAGTTCCTCGGTAGTTAGAATGGCAATGTTCGGAATACTTCGCAGCGTATAATTTAAAGTGTAGTATTATACTGATATTTGGATATATCCCTGGGTAGTAAATAGCAAAGTCTGGGTATTTCGCATAGAGGTATTAGAAAATGGAACGGATATTAGTTGATCTCCATCAAGGACACTTAACTCTAAATTTCATCACATAAAAGATTTTTGAATGGAATTGAAATAAAATATGATGAGAACATATGCAGTTTTACAAAGTACGACAATAAATTTCTGAACAGACTCACAAATCAGGTAGTTTCAGAGTTAATACTCGAGTTGTATATCCTAATTTTGGTCAGTGTTTGTGGTTAATCGCTGTTGTTCCAATCGAATTGAAAGTTGAGCTGAAAATTAAGGTAATGTAAAAGACCAACTTGAGTGTGTAAAATAATTGGTGTGGTAGGATCTTACTATGCAAAACAATAAATAATGTTGAATTGTTCAGAATATGGTTAGTTTAGACTAGGTGTCGAGTATTCATGAAAATCATCATATTTTTAATTTTGTTATGGCATTATGTATATGTATTACGATAATATCATTAACTTAAATATCAATCAATTGTAAAATATGTATATTACATTAATTTAAAATGAAAATATTAAGTAAGCGAAATACACTCCTAGATTAATTATCAAAAATTGTTTTAAATCAAAAATCAGCATCAAAAACTATTATGTAATTATAAAAAAAAACTATTTATTAGTAAAAAGGCCTATGTGAACTTTAGTATAAATGTAATCATTTAAATTTAAGGTATAATTTTTATCAACAAATATGTAATATGTTCTATTGTTATGAAATAACATATTGATCGCTATAAACAACTATTACTTTATTATGAATTTCAGTATAAAAATACTTAACGAAAAGTAGTCCTTATTCAGATGGTAAATCTAGTATCCGACTAATTTCCAGAGTTATAGGTCAATTTACATTTACCTCTTTGTTGTACCACCAGAAATATGATCACAGAATATTTCAATTATACCGTGTTGTCGTAACCTGAAATAGATATATTAAAGTTTTGATTGTGAACCTTGTATATAAATGTTGTACCAACGAACATGCTTGATTTTGTTATTGAAATCTTTAGACGAATACCTACATTTCTCACCAAACTGTCGTAATGCCACTCGATCCGTTGTGGTGTTCAAAAAGATTTTTTTTTCCAAATTATTAATTAATAGAAATAAATATTAACGACACTGTTCCGCATTAGCATTTACCAAGTAAACAGGTTTTCGAAGATTACAGCTGTAAACTTAATGTTTAAAAGCATAGCTCAAAAACAGTACTATCGGACAGACAGTTATATTGTTATATAATGACAATGATCAAGCGTGGTATTATAAACTTCTAACGGTTAGATTTCACATTTACATAACATACTTTCATACTTTGAACCGCAGATCTAGAGTCGTCAAATTCAAAATGGTTAATAATATTGAACTTCAACAGTTGGTGGATATTTTCTCTACCTCACTTTAATGGGAACCAATAAACAAAAACCGTACTATTCACAAATATCAACTAAATCAACTGCAAACGAATTATGTAAATGTTTAGTCAAATCAACTACATACTTCACACTGTATAGTACAAAGTTCTTTTTGTTAAAATTCGATATTGTATTATATATTTATTGTGAAATCTGTTTTAAAAATGTGCAACTTTAGTTTTTTTGAAATTTGTGACGACAACCAGACTCTATTCAGCATACCTAACATTTGCCGAGCTTTTGTTTATGGAACCTAACATCTGTTTCTGCACCACAGTTTTCGAATGCAATCAAATGTCGTCAGCGAAGTCCAGATCTTCAAGTCGACCATTTTGCCCCTGTAATTTTTCGTCTTTCAATTTAGAACCCATCTGATACCATGCGGTTTAGAGTTTACTTTGGTCATAACTTAATCTTTGACAAGCAAGAATAATAGTGGTGACAGTATACATTCCCGTTTTACACCCGAATGTATATTAAAAATATCACCAAAAGTCTTCCATGATGCAAAACTCTACATTGTGAATCACGATATAGACCGCAGCTCTTATCTTAATACTATCAAATGCCTATTTGAAACCATTTTGAGCTATCTAAACTTCGGGTATATTTAGTAGTTCACTAAAGTACTTAGTTCATTTTTCCATTTGCTGAATATCATAAAGATTAGCAAACCGTTCAGTTCTGAAGAACAGACGGTAAGTCTTCCTCATATTGGTTGAATTTGCTGCAAGTTGTGCCCGAGCTGAAATGTTTTCATAAAAGGTACGGATTGGTTTACAATTTTATCAACCTCTGTATCCAATTGACTAATTGTGTTTGCAGATTATGTTGATCCATCGCATTGCTGTTGTTAATCGCATTCTTGGTGTTTCTCCTCCCCATTATTAGATTCCATGAATCGTGACTAATCTATTCTTTCATTTCATAATTAATTAAATCCAAAATATTTTTATCGACTTGTCTCAATGCGTCTGCAACTGTGTTACTGTCTCATCGAATGCCATCACTTGTCAATGGATTCGTCAAATTGCCTGGGAAACGGTTGTCTTACTACTTCAATACGAAGCTTAGCAACGTTTATAAGTCTCGCAGATCTAGGTTTTCTCCTTATGCCTGCCATAAGTTTCAATTTTATCTGTGCGATAATCACTAAAGATATCCGCGCCACTATAGCTACGAACGTCTAACAGAAAATTTCTCTATCGTCTACTAATTGTTATGTGATTTATTTGATTTCTGGTACGTCCGTCCGGCGAAATTCAAGTTTCTTTGTGTATTTTTTTGTGTATAGTACCGGCCAATCAGAAGGTTGTGATTACTATACATTTCGCAAAATGTTCTTCATTATTGTTCATATCACCTACTCCGTGTATACCCATAACAGACTTTCCAATCAATGTTATTCGAGCCAACCTTTGCATTAGCATCATCTATGCATATGAGAATATGCGATCTGTTTTAATCTCAACAAGGCAGTGTGAAAGTTGAATATAAAAAACCTCCTTATCATCAGACAAGGCTTATTCTGTAGGTGCGTATATCTGTACTATTGTTACAAATTTAATACTACTCTTGAATCTTGCAGTGATTATTCGATCTGAGATCGGCATCTAGTCGACAAGACTACGATTTGCATATACACATAACAATAAAGCGACTGCACTACTGTGATCTAAGTGACTCGGTTTTCCTTCCAACGAATCTCGCTTCTAAATCGTGTCCGTTTACTCAAAAAGTCTTGATCGTAATTCCATCCCATCCGAAGACATTTGTTGATGTTTCTCGTGGAATTAAGTATTTTAACTGCGCCAACTGCACACTTTTGACTGTCTAGGGTTGGTGGAGTTGGATGTTAATTCCTAAATGGGTTGCCAACTTCAGCATTTTGCCGTTGTAATTTTTCGTCTTTTCTGATTAGTTGTTAGTATCAAATTACGGTACCGGTGACCTACCTCCATGTGGCCAGGAATTCAATTCAGTGGCCAGTAATTCCATTCAAGTATGTGTTTGATCCTAACCCAGACCACCAAAGTTTAGATGATGTTGGTTATGTTTTGAAAAAAATACTTTCGATAATGCGAGACCGCAATTCATCTGAAGATCACTAATTTACAGTTTTGAATTTTTGATTACACCAAAATTTACAGGTATTTTGTGCATAACTCTTTATAAGTTTATAGTACTGCAAAGATGATATAATGTCTAAGCTAATTGAAAGGGAAATATTTCGGACAATGCGAGACTGAAAATAATTTGAAGACAATTAATTTTGTTGTGTCTAATTTTGATTGATTTTCTGTTGGCACCAAAGTCTAGGGACATTTAGGTAATGATATATGTATATATTCTTATTTGTATACGTTAAACTCAATTTGAGGAACTACATTGTAGGTAATATAAATACTGAATTTTTTTTTTTTGTAAATACAAATTTTATTAGGTATTAACATGATATTCACCAAATCCATAAACCAATATAGTTGTTTTAGAAGCAAGAATTCAATGTTTTGCTATTGAATTCAAATGTGTATATAATCATTAGAACGATTTTTAAATTACATGATATAAATAATAATATAGAATATACTCATACCAAGCATTTATATCTCAAATTTTTAAACATGCATGATATAATTAAATTAATTAGTATTTAAAACATAATTACAGGTAAGACTGCATATAGTCATCATATATTTACAATAAGATATGTAAATACATATCACGAATATATGTTTCTTAATATCTCAATAAAATATATGTAATTTTTATAATAGAAACAATCATCGGTTATACAAACTGATACGGAAAAAATCAATAAATGAAAATGAATTTTCCAAACAAAAATACATCTATTGAAAATTTAGACTGCCTTTCATTTCAAGTTAATATATTAAAAACTGATTTTTGAATGAAGAAAGTAAATCATTAATCATCATTTCAAAACCTACAAAAAAATTTATAGATTTTACTACTATGAATATTTTAATTTTTTTTAATTAATTACATTAATTTACAATTACCATTTCCTTTCGTAACATCGAAAAACTATGTCATGTATAAATAAATAATGTAGACTAAATTAATTGTAAATTGTAAATTAAATATAAATATAAAAATATTTAATTAAATTTGAACAAATTTTAAAAATATACTTTATTTTTTAAACATATAACACATACATTTTGTTTAAAAAATTAATAGATAACATTTAGATAAATATTACTGAATTTATTTAAAAAATAAAAAAAGTGATTTTATTATTGTTTCTTCTGCCTAAATAATATTTTTAATTAAAAACATTAATCATTAATTATTTTAAAAAGAAGAGAATTGTTTTTATATTAAAAATTTATTAAATTAAATCTTACTTTTTAAACAATAAAAATTGGAATGAATTAAAAATTAAAACATATATGTATATTAGTAAATATGTTATTTACTTTTTAAAATTTGTAAAATTTATTTTTTAAACAAAATTCAAAATCAACAAGGAAACAGTATTATTATTTAATATATTCCTAGAGTCAATAATGTCGGTGCATTATTCATTTTAATATAAAAAATTATTATTTTAATTTATCCCAAAAAAATCAAAAGACATAAATTCGAATATTTCCAAAAATCAAATCATAACCTAAAAAATATTAAACATTAAAATTTGATTTGTGATTACATCCGTCACTTCATTTGATAATTCTTTTATCACATCTTGGAATATAATTGAATCTCATGATGATCAAGACCTCTGACCGATGTGTGAATTTTGTAATCTTTCCCGACATATCACTGATTATAATTTTTGTAAATTTAGATGTTATTTATTGATACCTTATCACAAGGCGAATCTAGAGGCAACATTTGAATTTTGCTTCAAAATCTACTTCCAAATATCATTTATTAAATGATATTTTGAAGTATATTTTGTTGCAATATTTTTTTTAGATCATTTGAAGTTACATCAACTCAAAACTATTAGTAGTGTGGATCGTTGAATACGTCGTCATTAAATTCCGTAGTTTTTCAATTTTGTAAATCTTCACTTTAAGTTCGTTTCTCGTTATGCGTTATGTACTAGAATATTTTAATTTGATCTGTTATTTTTCTTTAGATTTATCTTCCTCTTATTCTCCTTTGTTTCTTCAAATGACGTCACGCGGGCAACCAGATATTGATGCCACCATGTTGGTTTGATAGCGAACTTCTTCAGTAACATTGTGATGCTGTTTATTTCCGCACTCAAATAACAGAAGCTCATAGCTTACTCAATTGGTATGTTATCAATCAACTTCTCTACAAGTTATCATAATAAGAATATGAAATCAATAGTTTATCTGTGCTTTCTGAAGATATTTTGTTCATCGCGAATCTCAGTTTTTGACGTGATTTCATCGCCAATAATTTTATTGAATAGTTTCTGAACATCACTTAATAAAGTGATAGATATTGTTATACTAGTTCCCCATTATGTGGGAAAATATAATTTATTGAACAGTTAACAATCTCACGAATTAGGTTATCCACAAAATCGCTAATTTTTTCTAGAAATCTTTAGGAATGTCATACTATGTATTTTTTTTTTTTCTCAATACCAGCCAGTATATTCGACGATTGTTGATGTGTCAAGTGATATGTGTAGTGTTAGGGTAAAATAAAAGTAGTGATTAAGGCTCACACGTAGGCTTATTATGAATTTGGTTATAGATACTGATTTATTGTGGTGACCTAGACTCACGTAGGCGTGTTGAAAGATATAACATTTATTATTAAAGTGATGCAGTGAAAATCAACAGTTAATGAAATATCGTTATTTATAGTTGTATTGTTGTAAATCAAATCTGTATAAAATCAAATCTGTATAAGCATCAGAACGCTGGTGGAATATTGTCAAGAGGCAATAGTTATTATATAGTACTCCATCCTTGGTCAAATGTAATTCATAGGGTGTTTTATTCTATGATTTACCGATTCACCAAATCTAATTGGCCTATAGCTCCACATCTACGGAGAATGGGATTTTCTGATGTCCTAATTTTTTCAAGAATTGAATGTCTGTCTAATCAATATGCGGCAGATTATTTCTATTATAGCTGTACGATAAATTCTTTGACTGCATCAATTTAATGCGAGGATATACATGACCAGGAGAATTTTGCATAACACATTAATAGTGTTATGAGTTCTTTGTAGCATAGCATCAAATTCTTTTATAAAGTCTACTAGTATGTTTTAAAATTTTATGAATTTTTGTTATGAATGGCATACTGTGGTAGCATTAGCGTTCAGATGTGGTTTAAATTTTAAAGTTATTGTGATTCTAATTTTAAGATATTGTAAGCTACTGACATTTTCTATAGTCTATATGTAGTGGCCAATCAGGACTCCTCGTTGTCGTTTTGTTGGCAGTTTTAATGATAGATGACAGTTCGTCTACCATTCAGAATGCCATCGAATAGTGCTGGTCGAAGTGGATAGGCGAGTTGTATTTTGAACGTAAATATTCATTTATATTATTGTTGGTGGCGTTGTAGTCAGTAGCAAAGTCACTCGTGTTTGGAAAGAGAGAGGTCGTTGGTTGTTACTTAATTTATGTCAGTCGAAAATTGTTGATTACAAAGGTCATGTTTTTACCCATAAATGTTAACAAAGTGTTCTGCTAATCTCAGTTGTTCAGCATGATCTACTCCAGTTCTATTAGGATTTTCGTCGTGAATATTGATTATGATATCGGCTCTGTTTCCAATTTTTATTAAATATTTTTTTTGTAGACATTGTGGTCAAGTCTGTTGTAACTTAGTCTTTTCTATCATTATTTTCTGAAATGAGGCATTTTTTGATAGCAGATCATATTATTTAGACATTTAACCTGTGATCTCATAATAAGAATATCAGGTAGATACGTTTCTACTGAATACACATTGCAGTTGTCATCTGAATTTGTTATTAAGTCTTATGATATATCCAAAATCCTTTGAGGCACGGAGATCATATTTTGCATACTAATATTATGGATGGGTATCACTTGCTTCTTAATTTCTGTAAATCCATGACATTGGCATTTCAATTTTTACGCCTTAACATCGCATAGGACAGCATTACGATGTTAATTTGTCGAAACTGCATCCATTTATAATGTATAAGTAACAAAGTATAAGTAAGTATTTGATCTGTTATATACATTTTAATAATTCGATAGACTGTTGTGTCACTGCACAATTTTCTAATTTTATAGTGAGATAATATTTATCAACAAGTTCTCAAACTAAACACTTATACTTATGCTATGATACTGTTACCGGTGATTACGCGAGGATGTAAATGTAGGTTGAACAATCCTAAGATGTTAGTCGGCTACTCCATTCACCACCCGGGTTTAATAAATTGTAAATATTTTTATAATAGATATTATTCATGTTGTAATGACAGAAACTTGTGGAAAAATTGCTTGAGAAGCAGAGGAACCGACGATCCTGAAAGAGGATGATAAAGAGAACGAGGAATAATGTTGCCATGTAAAATAATTAAATTTTTAAATTTTATAAATGGACGGACGTACTGTGTAAATATAAATATACAATGATTTTTGATTTTGATTAAAATATTTTACTAATATTTTTTTTAAAATATCAAAATTGTTCCAAACATTTTCGATAATAAACTACTTTGTAATATGTACATAACTTGTTAATTAGGTATATTAATTTACATAAAAGTAAATAAGATTTTATGTATGCGGAAATGAAATAATAAAAACTAAATACATTGAAAATGTGTTTTCGTATAAAAAACTCTTGTTTTATTTCTAATTTATGTAAGTCTTTAAATAATAACATTTATAATATCATCTATAAATATCACCTGAGTAAGTTGGAGTTTTCTTAGCAATTTGGAGTTTTCTCAGCAAGAAGCTACTAAGTAAAATTCTCGAAAAACTTAAAAAATCTACTGTACTGCAGTTAATCAATAACAATATGTAGTGAATGTTTTACCGAAATGACCTCAATTTCCTGTATACCGAGCAAAGTGCAAAAGAAAATAAATAGTATATTTTAGCGGAAACCATTTTATCCAATTTTTATAATACTGGCACCAGGCAAACATAAATTAATGTCTTGAACACAAAGTTATAGCCTATCAGGTACTTCCTATCTAAGATCTTCAATGTTCTCAATGATATATCAATACGATGACGAGTTTTAGAATACAAAAACGGATGCGATTTAAAATGTAAGAACAATGCTTGAACTGACACAAAATATGCAGTAGGCTTAAGAATTGAAAAGGTACAAACTTGATACTTTGGATAATTGCAAAATTCTATGAATAGGGTAATCAAATGTGTAACCAACATTCAAAATCAAAAAAATTGAAATGATCATCTTGAAACAGCACTATACACACCAATATAATTAAGAAATAAAAATTAATTAAAATTCAATTTACGGTAAACATGTCGCTTTTTCTTACAAATCGCCTCTTAAATTAAAGGTTTTAAAACTAACTCATTAAATGTTTTAAAACTAACCTCATTAAATGTTTTAAAACTAACCTCATTAAATGTTTTAAAAAAATAGAATTTTTAAGTCATATCAGTACCAGGCGAGCAGAATATTGAAATTATTTTCAATACAATATTTTACGTAAACAAAAACTTTTATTAATAAACATTTTTGTTTGTAATTTACAATTATTTTTGTGAGGCTCAGTAATTGAAATAAACCTACAAAATTTTAGGTCGAGGAAACTAATTTAAAATTAAAATGATTTTCGATATTGTTTAAAAAAAAAAATGAACTTTTCGCATCAACACAAATGTGCCATATAAACAAATGTGTAAGCCTTAAATAACAACAAACGTCAACAATATTAACCATTAAAAAATGTTTAAAATTTGGCACAACCTACCAGGTGAGCATAAATATTTAATTTCCTAAAGGAAACATGTCATATATCTCAATAATTCGCCTTATGAATTAGGGATCCAGTAAAAGTTATAAAAAGCATCCTAATAAAATATTTCAAAATCATCAAATGTGTAGCAGGCGAGCAGAATATAGAAATTAATTTCAATACAATATTTTACGTAAAACAAAAACTTTGACTGTTAATATTTTGTTTGTAATTTATAGTTATTCCTGTGAGCCACGGTCATCGTAATATCCCTACTAAAATTTCAGGTCGGGGTTTCTGATTTAAAATTATAATGATTTTCGATATTTTTTTAAAAATTTAATGAACTTTTCACGTCGCAACAAAATATCCCAAATTCAGCAAATGTGTAACGGACAGACGGACAGACGGACAGACGCTATTAGTGCTAATATGCTAAATGAGATGAACGTGGTGAGTAGAAATCGTGAACAATGGTGGCTGTTCATTGATGCCCTATACTTCAATGCAAACTAAAGTTTGGCGATGAGTTCAACAATAGTCCGTGGTTAGTAAAAACTCAATATTGTATTGTATAATGTAATTTGCCAAATGGATATAGTTAGTTATCGGCGACTTTGAGTAATTTTTTTAATGATATTTTATTTTAATAAGTAATCTTTATTTACAATAAAGTAGTATCAAGAAAAATTTTAATTTTAATAACAAATCTTTATTTATAATAAAGTAATATCAAGAAATATATGCTTATTTTAATAACTAATCTTAAAATAATATCAAACTATCTAATATATTTGAACAATCAACGTTACAACAAAAACAAACATAGAAAAAGTGCTACATGTTGCACTGGCTGGTGTTGTTGGTTCTTCAGTAACAGTTATTGTTGTTGTTGTGTCAGAGGTAGTTTTATCAAGAGTTGTTGTCTCTTCTAATAAGTTTTCTTCAATCCATAAATCAATAAATTCAACATGAGTATGAAGCCAATTTCTAGTTGCATCCAATTGGGACTGTGCTTTTTCAATAACATCAATGGAAATAATATCCTTTAACCGAACTAATTCCAAAAGCTGAATAAACTATAAATAATAGAAACCTCATTTACTATATATAACAAATTTTCAATATATAACAAACATTTCTAATATCGTCATCACTAGCAACGTGTTCAGATAGTCCAGAAATAAAAATAGCTATATTTTCAGCAGTATAAACTATATAAGCTCTATCAATATCTCGAAGCAATAAATCTATGACCATAGACAACCCTGTGGCACTATTTTTGTACACACCTTCAATCAAAAATCGTCGATCTGATAATGTAATATTTCCATCAAGATCAACTTCAGGTGATAAGGAAATAAAAAAAGTAAAGTCTATATAAGCAGTTGCACATCCCAATGATAATGCTAATATCGATCTTTCTAACAAATCCGTGGAAGTAACCATTCGGAGATACATGAGTTCATGTGTATTTGAATTTCCATTTCGTAATCCAGCACAATACAATACATTTCTCAAATTTTGGTGGATTTCATCTCCGTTTTGGATGAGTGCCACTATTCTCTGATTGGTTAGACTTCTACAATTTTGTAATCCAAAAGTGCACGATAAATCAATTGCAATTGTTCTTAAAAATTTTCTAAAATGTGGTTCTTCTTGAATGTCTTCAATACCAGTATATTCAAATAAATTCTCTGTTAGTTCACTAATAAATACCTAATAATTAGAAACAAAGGATATTATAAAATTAATGGAAAATTTCTAATTAAAAAGTTTATTTTGAATTTTCAAAGATAAAAATTAAAGGTAAATAGTATTCATGTGAGGATACGTTAAATTCTGCATCTAACTTCTTAATAATATTTACAATTTCATCGCGATTTATTGGGATTTAATGCAATCGCTCTGTTGATAATGTTTCTCATCTTACACACTAATGGGCTTCTATTCCGAATGTATGATCAAAACGAGGAACTTAAAATTTCCACCTTGAGAGTGCTAAAGAAATGGATTTAAAAAGGTTTTGCGCGCTGATGGTACTTTGTATTGATTGATTAGTAGTACAATTATGTCACAGAATCAGTTATAGTTTTGAGGTTACTTATTCAATATGTTAACAGAACGGAGTGAAATATCAAATATCAAGGAGGATACAAATAATATACCTATTTCAAAATTTATTAAAACAATTTGCCAAAAAAACGAAGTAATAATCAAGTCAAGTAGAGTGCTGAGTTATTTTTGGAATCATTGATTACATGCAAGCTAAATCTAGCAAATAAAGAGCAAGTTCCAAATTTTATCAGTCAATCATCAGTCTTTAGTCTCTTCCATCTGAATAAATGTGCCTTGCAAGTATCCATTTTTCATAAACTAATCTTTCCAAATTAGTAAATATGCGGTTGCAGTACTATTTTAAAATATGAAAAACATTGCGAAATGGCTATGGAATCAAATGGACAGGCCTCATATTCTTCATGTATAGCTCCCGTCGACAATGAGAGTGATAAATGTTTAAAGTTTAAAAGAATTATACGATATTTTAGTTAATTTGTCTTTCACCTAGAGCTCCCGTATTTAATTCGCTAATATGCTAATATGAATGAAATTCCCATAATGCACAATGGTGATGGTCACTGTGCATAATAACAAAGTCTTTTATTCATCAAATACATTTTATTCCAATACCAATTTTGGTTCATCGCATGCAGATCTGCCAGCTCCACATACATTAATTTGATATTGTATTTGGTCACACAATTTTTAGTTTGCGTCTGAGGCACCTATTGACGAAAACTTGAATTTGTGACACTATGTTATTTGTCAACTTAAGAGTATCGCAGCCATACAATAGTAGCGATAAACAATATGTTTTAAAAATGCTACTTTTGTGATAACCGCCAGACTCCTTACAAAACCTAACATCTGATTCAGAAATTGTCAAAAAAAAAAACATTGGAAGTCCTCTACAGTGTCGTCACCGAAGTTAAGATCTTGAAATCTACAAGTTGTACCCCATCAAAAATATCAGGAAGACTCACAATTCAAATGTATACATTGTGAACGATATAGATATAGATCACGGATAATATTCATCACTTTAGATGATATTTCATAACTTTCTCGAATTGTCCAAATCAAACCAATATCAATATAATCGAATACTTGCTTAAAGTCGGCAAATAACATATACAATGACGTTTGTCATTCAATCGACTGCTCAACAATATTTCGTAATGACTATCACCAGATTATCTTTCAAACATCTTTAGTGCTTTGAGATTAAGATAAATAATAATATTTAATATTTAATTAATACAAATAATAATAAATTCAAGAATGTTAACATACTTAAAGTTGGGCAGTGTTTAAAAACGTTCATTATTTCATATAAATATAACTATGCTAAGCCAATAACAGTGATGCCACAAATTTGGAATATGACCGGATTGAGATCAACAAATTAATGTCATGTTAATCAATTAATTATTATTTCTATTCGGTTTGGACTGGGTACGTATAAAGGTAAATACTAAATACTGAAAAGTATGGTATCAGATATGATGTAACCAGTCATCTTGAGAATCTCGAATTTGTTGACGACTTTTTAATGCTATCACTAAGTCAGACATGAGGATGAAATTAGAATGGCTTGTAACATACTTCTCAAAAGTCGCTTTTTAGATCAATGTTTCAAACATGAAACTAAAGAAAAATTTTCCCGTATTAGACAATATTTGAAAATTTTTTTGACAATTAATTGTGGGTACTGTATCAGATGAAAAGTTCCACTTACAGCGATATTTCGTCAATTGTTTGGTATATGTATGATTGCGACTCTCGGATTGTGACAAATAATATCGTGTTACAAATTCAAGTTTTGCCAAGCACCCCAAGTGTATGCCTAAAATTTTCTGGTCAAATACAATATCAAACGAAAATCCATTTTGATTGAATGATCTAGTGGTGATGAACAGGGTTTTCAACTATATACAGTTGTACATGGATCGGCCATAGCTGATGTGACCAGTGATTTAGCAATATTCGCATATGCCTATCGAATCTCCAGTATAATTGAAGACGAATAACCATCATTTAGGAATCTAGTACCAGTGGTAAAAAATACAATTTAGTAAAAGTATTGAATTGCAAATAATGGCGGTTGTTTGTTGACATCCTATGCTTATGGAGTAAAGGTCGAGATGATGATTATATATTGTTGTAATTTAGTTTACGAAATTCATGTAACAGTCTATTCAAAAAGGTCGAGATGATGATTATATATTGTTGTAATTTAGTTTACGAAATTCATGTAACAATCTATTCAAAAATAGGTAAAAAATTTTACAAATAAAACCATCAACAAGTTACATATTCAACCATGATGTTGAACGTCTTTTATGCACCTCAACCAGAGACATATGATCCGGCAGTGGATGGACACTTGGAATATAATTTTAATTTAAAATGCTATAAAACAATAAGTTTTAATTATATTTTTAATCATTTTAATTCTTAGAAATTTTGTTTTATGCAATATATTGTTACAACTACAGCCCTGTTTTATATTTAGTACTCATTTAACTAGAAAAATGTATAAGGTACTTGAATAAACTGGAAGCTTCGAGAAAGTTCAAGGGGTAAAAAAAAGCCGATATAAATAGGGGCGTTATGAGTAGGAGAAGTTAGTTGAAAATAAAGCTTAATAAAATACACATTGACATATTGAAAGTAAATTTTACTGTTAGTGAATTATAAGTTAATAGAAAACAAAACGATTTTGTATAGTAAAATTGTATTTTCCAATAGAATTAAAATAAAATAAAGTTTTTGTAAAAGTGCAAGTAAATATTTTATTATTCTACGAATATAGCCTTTACGTTAACCGCTCGGCCAAGGCTATTTATCAAAGAATCAACGTTGCATATAACTAATAGCAGCCTCCCAAAACACACTTTTATAACAATATTGTTAATAACTTCTCGTATTAAAGAGAAAAATTTACCCGTTTTCTTTTAAATTATTTAAAGGGCATCTTTGGTAAATGAACGCATCGAAAAATTGCCAAATATATTGATTAACACCATAAAAACTGTACTAATATTTTATTGGACCCAAGATAAACAGATAATGTTATTGATATTGCATTACCAGGAGTATTAGATGCTTCGGTTGATGGTTCAGTAGTCAATGCAGTTGATAGATAATTCAGTTGATGATTCAGTTGATGGTTTAGTTGATGGTTTATTTGATGATTCAGTTAATGGTACAGTTGCAGGTCCTGTTGATGGTTCAGTCGGTAATTCAGTTGGTATCCAAAATTTACCTCGATCTAATTATTAATATCTGATATATTCTAATAAAGCTGTCGATTCCACTGATAACAAATATTGCATGTACAATATCCAGATATTCGATAAGGAAATTAATACTATTAGATAACCCTGTAATTATACGTTTATAAATTGATTCAATAATTGATAATCTTTCAGTCGAATCTGTAGTGGTCAATAATCTTGCGTGGAAATAATTATACGAATCGGAAATGAAGTCTCGCCAACCAGCACAATATAATTCATTTTTGAAATTCTGATGAGTTTTCATACCATTAATGAATTTAATTTTGGAGCTGTAGTTTCTAAACAATTTTCCAATCTAAATGTGCAATTACAATTGTCCATAAATATTCTGTTTTTTTGTGTTAGTGCCTTGGTGTTGATACTTGGGTGTTGTATACTTTGAATTTTCTTGAAAAAAATTATGATTTAATCTTTTAAACATGAAACTATAGTTAAATTAAAACATCTATAAAATTATTTATTAAAATACGTGGGAACAATAACATCCAATAAAAGAAAGAATTATTCTCTCGCATAGTGTATAATGGGGATTGATGGTAACAAAAATATTAATGCAACAACTTGGTATGAAAAGTCAGTTCAAAACATAATCTAAGTAACTGTGACTTATACTTTATTTTACCAATTTATTTACATCGTAGTAGAACTTCATTCAACAAAAAATTAAACACTACTAAAAATACAAAACCTATAGATGGCCATAAATGAAAATAGTTATCGATAGGTCAAAATGCTTCTACTAAAATAGTATCGAAAATTTTTAGACGAGATATCTGAGAATACTCATTTCATGATTTCAGTAAATTTTGACGGTGATTCGCTTGTTGTATTGCCATGTTAATCAACTATAATTTAAATTTACCAACTGATAACCTACATACCTGTGACACCTCATGGAGTTAAAGATTGGTTGAGTAGCCTAGATGATAGGTGTGAAAGCGGTTTATTATCAGACTCCTGTTAATGAAAGTAGATTTCAAAAATTGTACATAATCCTTTAATCTCAAAAAAATCATTTAAAGAAATATGGAAGATCGTTTAGCTAAGGTCAGTATTTGTGTTCACTTAGATTTAGTTCCAAGTTTAAGTAAATATTATCATTAAAAGGCTTAGCCTAGGATTTAATATAAAATCCTGGATCACTAAAATATAATTTCAATATTGAATGTGAATATTTTGTTGCAATAACATATAAAGAATCGAATAAAGTAAACATAATAGAGAAATGTACTCACTCTATATACTTCATAATTTCGAAGACCTCTCATATAAACATTAAGATAATCAAGATGACGTTTTACCGATGCCCAGGGTACATACTCCAATTCGTTCTTCATATATTTAATAATATCAAATGGAATACTCCAACTTAAGCGACCAGTTCTTGCCAATGTAAATGCGTCATCTATTAATTGTGATCTACTTAAGTAATGAATTTTCGAAAAAGTGCCTTCGTATAATTCGTTCGCAATTAATTGCCAATTTCGTAAATCATATTGAACACGATAATATCCAGTTTGTTCTTTATTAAATACAACCCAATCATCAGAGGTCCATTGACGTTCTTCACTCGGTTCAATTAATTGAGATATTGTGTTTTGTGGTAGCCAAGCATCTGGAATTGTACTAGTAAAATCAGCATTATTTGCAGTAACAAAATTGTACGGTATCCACCATGTTTGAGATGGTAATTCTTCATTTGGTGTTGTTAAATATCTTTGTTGACTTATCTGAATCGTACCATCTTGATAATTTCGTTCAACAGTTAATAGTGGAAAACCCGGTTGATTACTCCATGATGAAAATATATCTTGAACATTTAATGTTGCGGCCAATGTTTGATCCTCTTTAACAGCTATTTCCAAATTATTAAAGAGATCTTCTTCAGCAGCATTCCCAAATTGTCTGAAACAGTTTTTTGAATTTAGTTTAATTCATTTTAATTTAATTTATTATTTATAATCACTTCTCTTCAAGATAATATCTCAATCCTTTAACGAATGTTGGATCTCTGAATGCGTGTAACATCATACGAATAACAGATCCAGCTGACATGTAATTACAGATACAATTGAATATTTAATAATACCTTCTATATAATATGAATTTTAGAATTTATATATCTAAAAAATAGTAAGCATTGAATAAAATGTACATAAAGGGTAGATTCCGCTTTATATTAATGACATAAGTCTGGATTCACAAAAAAAAAGTAAAGCTTCTTGGATCTTCGCACATTCGTAATTAATTTCAGCAAACAGTCTAATTTCTAAGAGTATTTTATGAACAAGTTATATAAGGTGTTCTTGATTGCATCAATCAAATAAATTTACACAAAACATATTTACTTCAGTGTGATTTAAATCCTGGTTATCGTCTTCCCAGGCTCGAGCACAAAACCCTGCTGCACATAGGCGATAATGACAAGTTTCGTATGATATGACACTAATTGATTATTGAGAGGTGGAGTATCATCAATATTAGTTAATCTATTTTTACCTCCACGCGGTGTCAAGAGTAACTCGATATATGCCAGTAACGACATGTGATCGCGATCATGCACATGGTGTTATTGTCGTAATAAAAATTGATTCTGTAAATGCATTTGTGTATCGTAATAATATAATCAACTTAATTAATAATAATTTCTAGTAATAATAAAATGTTGTGATACCTACATTTTGCATATGAAACATAATTAAAAAGGCTTGACATATCAGTACGACTTTCGACATAATGTGTCATTGAGCGTGTATTTTCTATTGCGTCTTTAATGAATACATTTTGAAGATTGTTGTACACAAAGTAATCCATCATTTTCCAATCAGGATAAGCCTGTAATTATCTCAATTGTAGTTATATATAATGGTTAAAATGAAAAAATTTTAAATTTTGTTTAAAATTGCGTAGGCTGTGATTTTCTCAAACCTTTAATACTTAATTTAGATCATGAATAATATACGTGTATATCAAAACTAATCTACATAAAAATTGGGCAAATTGATATAGAATTTAACTCTCGAATATTTTAAGGAAAAATTTCTGATATAAGATTTTTGAAAGCATCATGGAATTTCAAGTTTCAAATCCTATATTATTGATTATATTTTATGTAAAATGTCTATCTGTTCTTGATCTAACCATTCGTTTTCATATCGAATTTTCTTGCTGCAACAGGAAAATCGACTCACTAAGTTTCAGAATGTGTCGCATAAATGGCTGACAAATTCTTTACGTAAATTCATACTCATACTTATATCAAGCACTTTAATTTTACTTACAAGTTCAGTTACATAATATTCGAAAAAATTTGCAAATCCTTTACTGAGCCAGAGGTATGTCCACCATTTAGGACTTACTAAATTACCAAACCATTGATGAGCATATTCATGAGCAATCACTGTAATAATGTCTGTTTTTGTTTTAGATGTTGACATGTCCTTATCAAATAAAAAGTTGGGCTCTCTGAAAAAATTTTAAAATAAATTATTCAAATATTCATAAATTATAAAACGTATTATAAAAGGTGTTGAAAAGTTATTAAAAAATGTACCTATAAATAGCTAAACCCCAATTTCCCATTGCGTCAGCGGCAATTTGTGGAACACCAATTTGATCCATTTTTGGTAATGAAAAATTTACAGACAAATGTCTTTCAAGTGAATCTAAAATTTTAACACCGGCATCAATGGTCAATTGAGTTTTATTAATAGCTGTTGGACGAACGAAAGTTCTGTGTACAAATTGTGTAGATTCTACTATATATGCTTCATGTAAAAAGTCTGAGACAACAAAAGCTATTAGATATGTGGACATTAATGGTGATTCCTGAAATGATGTGGTTGTTGTACCATTACCACTAAAAAACATATAATTAAACAATTAATCAGTTAAATTTAATTCAAAATTCACAACTAACTTATCTGCAATTGATTCTGGCATATTTGAAATGGCTCTGTAAGTACTGCCATGAGTTATTCTAATTGTGAACTTTGCTTTTAGGGCTGGTTCATCATAACATGGAAAACCATGACGAGCACTCGTTGGTTCAAAATGTGTTGTCGCAAGATATCTTTAAAATTAATTATTATAGAAAGTAAATATTTTATAATTATTGTATTTATAAAAATATTTTTATCATAGTGGTAACTCTGGCGCTCTGGTGCTCTAGCGAATTAAATAATTAAATTAAAAAACTATGGTTAACATTACTCCTGAGAGACTGTAGAAATCTGTTTATGTAGTAAAAGTGGATCAAACAACCTGCAGTTTTGATTCCAATAGAGATATGAAATGTTAACATTCATCATCATCATCATCATCTAATCCTTTACGCTTCAAATGTAAGCTCAGATAACTATATAATTGAAATTTGACAACTGACGCAAAAATTAACGTGCTATCACTTTTTTTAGTTTTGCTTAAAAGCTGTTTATCAAACCTATAAATATATCTTGAATTGTGTTGAACAATATATGGGGATCAGGCAGATTCGATGAACAATCGATTCCATATTCAAATTACGACAACATGTATTCTCATGAATACAATAATCCAATTCTCATACTATTTATTCTTTCAATCGTTTGCATTTCCGTCTGTGATAGTTTCAGGGTCGAACTTATAATTTAAAATAGCATTTTTGATGTATCTGTTTGCCTCTCAAAATTAGTTGTACGAAATGTTCAAGCGACATTGGATAAATTGACAAAGTTTCTAATTGAGAATTAGAAAATTTAACAAGAAAACTATATAAGTTCTTAATACTCTAAAGTAAGACATCAAATAAAGTAAATTTGCAATTACCATCAGCACAAGATTCTATCGTTCTGAATTTTTTTTTATGAACATTAAGGTGAGGAGCGATTTTTTTTAAGTTAAATGATACATTTCAACCTACGCTATACGATTATAAAAATGTTCAAAAAGAAATTATGGCAGAAAATTATTTTTAAAAAATTCTCTTGGTGTAAAACATTAAGTGGTGTTTAGTTTGCAGCCGGTCTAAAGGAAATAAAAATATGTCAGATAATTAGTTCAAATTCAAATTCAAAAAATCCTTTTTTAAATCAAATATAACATAGATATATAATTTTACATTTGTGAATAATATTATTTACAAACCTTTGAGACAACAACGAATGTGAGTGGAACTCAACAGTCCTTGATGATTATTGTGGAGTAGACATAGTGACCCAGCAAAACTACTTGATTTACTTGCCAAAGTTTAAAGTTAAGTAGAAACAAAGGTAACGTGACAATAGAATATGGTAAAAAAGGTATTAAATATTATAGATGTGACCAGCAGTTCATAATCGCGAACAACGCATTTATTTTTAATGTGCTTATCAGTTGTTTGTAACAGACAATTTAATTTTATTATTGAGTCTGCTGATTATTTTTATGATATGATGAGACCCTTTGACATGTTGGACCCATGATAATGTGTTTCTCGGGCGTTTAGACAAAGGACGAAGGTGGTAGTTCAGAAAAGTATAATGTTAATGGTGTTACTGCACATTTTAAGCTCTTCATTACACATTCAGATATTTGGTTATTAACAAGGTTATTAACCACAACGCAGATATAGTTATCAATACCAACTCTAAAATGGAAAAGTTGTAGACAAATTATCAGTTATTTTTGTGATAACGCTGAAATAATTGATTTATTTTTCATTTTTTGCAGAAAATGGATTAAGCTGTGCTTTTCTAAATTGCAATGGTAATTTATATGTACAATTATTTATATTTATATATTATTATTTATGATCATTCCCTTAAATACAAAATAAAATATTATCTTAATTGCTGAATTAAGAGATGACAACACATGGGCAGACAGTGATTTACAGAAGGCAGAATTATTTGCGTAGCATATGGCGAACACATTTAAACCACATGCTCAACAAACGGCACAGGAATTCATTCCAATGATTAATAATGTAGACAAGTCAATGTTTAAACTAACAACACCGAACGAAGTCGCAGAGAAAAATAGAATAAACATCAATCCGAAAAAAACTCCGGGATACGATCAGATCTCTGGAATTATGTTAAAGGAACTACCTATAAGGGGAATCATTATGTTGACATATCTAATCAATGCATCTATAAGATTAGCATATGTTCCAATGCAATGGAAAGTAGCAGAAATTCATATGATTAACAAAACCGGGTAAACCGCCAAATGAAACAAGAGAAATATAATTGGCATAGCCAATTATTATAGGCCCTGGGAATTGTTTACCGAATCACAACATAATATATCAGTATTTATTAAATAGAATTGCAAAATAGCCCAAAATTACAGGAATATAATACAAGAGAACACTATAATTATATATAACATAATTATATTAATCTTTGATATTATAAACCCAATTTTAATCTAAAAGGAGTAAAAAGTTT
>JANSTX010020662.1:0-16144 GCA_027564355.1 Penthetria funebris
TTTATGAACCTCTTGAATTTCGTGTGGCCAATCGATCATGCACATATAAACACATCCATATATATAAACATATATATTATATATATATATATATATATATATATATATGTTACGTATATAGTACCGATAGGCATTATATGCACCACCACCTGATAAATTGCTTCTGTGGGGTCTAGTAAAATTAAGACATTTTCTGATAAAGAAGAGTAACTTGTTCACCGTTACATTAATGAAGATGAAAAAAAGTGTTTATAAGCAAAAGATGAAACCAATAAGTGATTAAAATTTTAAAATTCGCTTGGGAAATTTTATCATTACAGAATGTAATATTCAAACATAAATTTAAGTTAATTAAGTTTTATCAACTACAATTTTATTCGCCTCCAGATCTGCCATTCTTCAGAAATTCTCGTTTCACATTGTATTTGGCTAGAAAACTTTAAATATGCGCCTGATTATTAACGAAAATTTAAATTTGTCAGATGAAGTTTTTTGTAACCTTCCAAGTATCGGAGTCATGCAATAGTACCGACAAACAATTAGTTTTAAAGACGTGTCAATTTAGTTATTTTCTTTTTTTTTGAAATGTGATGACCGCCAGACTCTATTCAGTATACCAAACATTTGTCGACTGTTCTGTATGCGAAACTTTACATCTGTTACAGAACCATCACAAATTGTCAAACAATTTTCTTAATATTGCAGATCCTCTACTTGGTCGATTTCGTTGCCACAAGTGATAATATCATAGACATAATAAACTGCATTAGTTTTGCCTTTAAAACATTGATTTTTAGGCAGACTAGTGAGATGTATTTCACAAATTGTTTCAAATTTATCGTCACATCTGACTCAGTTTAGAGATCTTGAAGTCAACCTATTATATTCCATTTGATACCATGCGGTACAATATTTACGCTGAACATATCGCAGTTCGAGACGAGCAGAAACACTAGTGATGATAATATACGAGTTGTTTATATCATGTTTAAATCATGATATACCGGATCATGGAAATAAGTTTAGCCGGTATTTCATTAATTTTAAAATTGTCCACATCATACATTTGCAATTGTGTATGCCACTCAATCAAAAACTCAACAAAAATTCTTAATATATTGAAGTGACATGTGCAAGACCTGCCAGGTCTAAAGCCTACAACTTCCCTTCGAATACTTGAAACTGAACTCATCCTTTCGAGCACAATAATAAATATATACAATAAAATTTTTTATAGTATTCAGCAATGTGATACCCATTTTCGACAATCAGTCACTAATAATGGGATCTCATATTGATGCAATGTCGACCTTAATATTTCGGGTGATATATTATCTGCTCCGGCTGCCTTACCACCATTTAGGTGTTGTAATGTTGGTTTAATTTCACAATGTCATCAGTCTCGTCTATAAAAATTTTATATTGCCTCCTCATCTCCAAGTTTAGCAACATTATATTAGTATAGGTTTATACAGTTCTCTAGTCTATTTCTTCATATCAGCCGTAAGTTTCAACTTCATAGGAGCAATTATCTAAAAATGATCATTTAAAACACATTTCTTGGTGCAATATTTCATACGAAAATATAATACCATCAATCACAAAATTATTATTGTTGTCATTTGTTGACGTTTCTCGTGTAATTAAATAGATCAGCAGTGCGATATGCAAACACACAGCTGCTGCCTATGTTGCTGAGGTTGAATGTTATTTTTTCATATTTCGAACTTGCAATTGCTATTGAGTTTAAAAATATTAATCACGATGCATATAATCCGACAGTCAATAAGTTCGTAGGATGACATGGAATACTATTGACAAATCCATATAATTTTTAGGAAGTAACAAGCTTCAAACGATACGTGTCAAAATTGTATGATAATTCATTTCATGAGAAACCTATGTTCGAAATGGATACGGCGTATACTCACAGTCGATCAAAAACAACAACGTGTCAACGATCCAGAGCGCTGTTTGGAGATGTTTCAGAATTTTTTCATGCAGTAAGTGACAATGGATGAAACATGGATTCATCACTATATACTTCGGAGTCAATGGATGAAAGCCGTCCAAAGCGACCAAAAACCAAAAACGCAAATTGAAAGGTTTTGGTCTCCGTATTTTGGGATGCGCACTGTGTTTTATTCGTCGATTCCCTTTGATTAAGGAAGAACCATCAATAGCGAATATTATTTGACGTTCTTGATGCATTTGAAGGAAAAAACAAAATAAAGAAGAAGAAAATTCTCTTTGATCAAGACAATTCATCGTGTAACAAGTCGATCGCAACAATGGCAAAATTGCACTTTGAATTGTTTCCCCATCCATAGTATTCTTCGGATCTGGATCCCAGCGACTACTAGCTGTTTGCAGACCTAAAAAAAATGATCCATGGAAAGATATTTGGCTCCAATGAATATACGATTTCCGAAACTGAAAGGTATTTTGAGACCAAGGATAAATCGTTCTACAAAAATGGCAACGAAATATTAGAGAAACGTTGGAATGAATGTATCACTATTGTTGTTTTATTGGTCATCCCATGAACTTATTGAGTGATGATAAAAAATTGTATACACTAACAACATTGAATATTTATGTTGAAACATGCGAGATGTAACTATTGATATGGATACTAATTACCTACTTGCACAGCTTTACTTGAATTTTCAAACTTGTGTATTCAATTTTTAATGATGCATCCATCTTTATTATTATTTGCTTATGTGACATCAAAAGTGCAATTAACAACAACAATATGATGGACCAACAGAAGCTGTAGACACAATATGATCAATTGGATGAATAGTTTGGTAAAGTGAACCGTGGGATAAACATACCTTTCTTGAAAACATTGCACTTCGGTCATAGCAAATTCAAAGAACATCTGAGAAATTTATAGTCTAGAAAGTCAACTACCGAACAGTGATTTAGAAGTGGATGTCCAAATCAATATGTAGGGCTAGTTTGCTGATCTTAAATAAGATGCAGGAAATGGAAATATCAACTGAGTACCGGATACAAGATACTTTAGGGATTCTGCTTCAGTTCGTAGTGAAATCAAATCCGAAATGAAACAATTGAATGCTGATATACAAACCTTAAATCGTAAAAAACTTTAATGTGTTCAAGAATCAACGTGATATCAAATAATTGCATATGAAGATTACATTGTGCACGAAGGTATCAGTTAACTGTTTCAACCAAACGACGAGAACTAGCAAGTTTCAGACATGGTAGGTCATGCATAGACCATATGAAGACCTTACTAAGAAATATTGTTGAACGTTCTATTGAATGGCAAACACCATTGTATATATAATATATTGGTGGTGAAACAGGTGTAACTTTTTGCATATAAAAGGCGCGGCAAATGTATATAGTATGTTGAATAATATATTATGTGCTTTTTAATACAACGTTACTATTGTATAGCTGCCAAACTTGGAAGGTGATAAATAACATCATGTTACAAATTCAACTCAGATACATACTAAAAATTTTCAGCCCAAGAATTTATGGAAACTGGCAAATCTTTAGGTGATGAACAGAATCAGATGAAAAAATTGGAATGCACTGATGCGAGCGGTTAGTGATATCGCAAAATATACGCTTGACTGGGAACCTCAGGCTAATAGAACACCCGGTCATCCAAAAACAACGTGTCGAAGAACCATCAACATGGATTCAAGTTCCAGTGATACAGGATGGAGTTAAGTAAAACTACTGATCAAGTGTTGGTCTAAATTTAGTATATTCAAACAACTACAATTCAGTTAGTCTTATTGATGTAGATATTAAATTTTTTTAGTGTCAATAACACACTACTCTTGATATACATGTTCAATGTGTTAGTGGGTAGTTCTATTCACCACTACAAACGACAGGTTACAAAATGCACAACTTATGTAGGTATTGAAAAGTAGTCCGGACAGTTTTCTCTTAGTGCTAACTGTCATCTCAAAGTTGTAAGTGTATTGTGCGCCTAATATGCTACAATGCTGCATTCTTTCGATAATAGTTTCATTATAATGAAATAGGTTCAATCAAATTTGAATTTATTCTTACGTATCAATAATAGCCTTTATTCAAAAGGTATATAATAAAAATGTAATATAAAATCATCAAATAATTTTATTATTATAATTTTTCAAGTTGATGTCTACAATTAAACTATGTAATATTACTAGACATAATCAATTTTCTATTTATCGATTTCATATCTCCTTCAAAATGTCCTTTTCCTTAAAGAGTACAAGTTCGAGGGAATGAATATCAAGAAACTTTCAACCTAGAAATGTTTTGATTTATAATTTCAACATTGTACCAAATTCAAATTGTAATATGAGGTAGGTTATGAAGCAGATCTGTCTGAGTTATAGGCGCCACTTATTTTTACAACAGTTAGCGCCTCGATGGCGTCATTTAGTTGCTATAGGCAACTCGTAGATAAAGTTTTCATAACAATATAAGTTGTATTATATAAAAGTATTAGCTCATACAGAGAGACATTTACAGATGAATGTAAGAGTAAGAGCTACTGATAGGTTTTCCATATTTTTATAATCCTAAACTATTAATTTTAAATATTGTCTCCATAAAGAAAACTTGTTTATAGAGATAATTACTAATATGAATGAAGAATGATAATCGCTTTAAGAATTATAGCATATAGTTTTTCATATTACTAGTATTAGTAAATTTCCTTTTCTTCCCGAATATAAAATTAGTAACTCAAAAGACACTTTTTTGTTTTTTTCACCATGTGAGACAGGAGACAAAACTTATGGGTTGTAAGGATCTTAATAGATTTAACCAAAAAAATTATTTCATTTGGTAAGTTTCTAGTAAATCTGTTCCTATTTGGATAAAACATACGGGATGCGAAAGAAGTTTCACAACCTCATTATTCCTCATCATCGTTTTTCGATTCACCTTAGTTCTTAGTTATTTTAAATTTTTGACGTTTGCCAGACATGGAACGTTATATATTTATAATCCATCACTCAATAAGTTCGTAGGATGACATATAGATGGCGCAACAATTGACAAATCCATATGATACTTACGAAGTACCAAACTTCAAACGATACGTGTCAAAATTGTATGGTAATCTGACGTTTAGTTCACAAGTATCGTGGTTTAGTGACGCTACTTTTGTAATTTTTAAAACAATGTAAAAATCTGAATTTTGTGTGTTGATAAAGCACTGCTTTTTATTGGGAAAAAATACCGTTCAAGCAATGCAATGAATTGACAAGTGACATTCGGACTCTGCTCCTGCGAGATAAATGGTAAGAGAAGTGGTTTGCAGATTTTAAATACGGCCGTACGAACACCGATGACGGCAGTTGTTCCAGAAAACATAAAAAAGTCCACAAAATTGTTTTGGCTGATCTTTAATTGAAGTTACGTGAGATAGCAATACTATTTTTCTTATTAAATTTTAATTACAAACTAACTAAATATAATTTCGGTATATAACCCTACGAGCTTATGGAGTGATGTGCAACCTATTTTGTTTTGCGAATGAAGTTTATAATTGATAATCAAGAACCTGTGTACACATCGAATGCTTATGTGCAATTTTCTCTTTTAAGTGTCATCCATTATTTTTATAGCTCCTATAAAATTCGTTACTATTGAATAGTGTAGTAGTTTTATAACTTCTTAAGAATGAACCATCCCAGTTTCATTGACATATCCAAAGGAACTACCTTTTCTGGCGTACATTGCATGTGCTGGTTTCATTCTTTTGTCGCTTCGTTAATGAATAGATGTTCGATAACTTAGTACAATTAGTAATAGATGATTTATTACCATTATTTACCCAATTTCTTTGATCTTATCCTTTTTAATAAACTTGGATAACTAATCCAATATTGTCCAATTCATTCTTTGATCTATACTATCTGATTCTAATATCTCTGCTTTTGTTACAGGTTTTTTTATTCCAATAATCTTCCTGAAAATTCATTACTTTTGGTCAGAGACATGCATCATCACTAGAATACCATGCTGCACTAATACGTGCAATATTGTTTCGGCTGTTTGAGATCCTTTTTTTTCCATCATAATTCATGATAAATACCATCTATTAAGTAGTTTATGGTAATTCTACTCATTAATTGATTTTTTATTATCCCAATTTTTTTTTATTTGTACTGATTAATCGATTTTAAAAATTCTTTATATATATATTATGACTTTATAGATTTCAATGTTGGTCTTATTGTAGATACTGTCCGGTAGAATGGAAGTATGCGGGTGCCCCATATTAGCACAAAAAAAGTGGACGCCCAACGGTTAATTAATAATAGCTCTGATTCAATAAAATACGAAATGATACGACTTTCTACGAGTCATTGAAATACTAGAGGACAACATACAGAAACTACTACATGAATACTGGAAATGCATCACTGAAAATAGGCATACAATTATTGAGTCATCTGACGCAGATGGGCAAAATAACAACAAAAGGTACAATGAATTAGAAGATCTATAAATTTAAATTACAAATAAGTACGAAAAGCAACAATACTACAAAAACATGAGGTACAAAAAAAAACATGAGGTACAACATCGTACTTAGGCACAATATTCAATAAACAAAAATAAAATGTGGAATCTGTAGCTAGTAGTTGTAGTTTAATACATGCGAATTATGAGAACTCACTTGGTAATCCGAAGAAGGTATCAAATATTAGCGAGTTTATACAATTTTCGGAAACGAGATTTTTATCACTGGAGGTGGTAGGAATTAAAGCGGTAGTTAAAAGTTCTATATCGGTATAATTTCCCGCATTTAAAACCCTGATCATCAGCTTAACTTAATTACATTACCACTCTATGGTGAATAATAAATTATTCATGTAGCATCAAATTTCAACTCTAATTACTGTAATTGAAATTTTCCAACCGGAAAAATATAAAACCAATCATAATCTTCCGATTCTGCATTTGAATAGTTCATCAGAGAGGTGCATATACTCTTAAGTTAACTGATTTGTTCTTGAGATGTTTTTTCACCTTGTCGGTCTGATCATATGCCCATTATTGTAATATATTGTTATCCATGTTTCCAGTGGCAGTAGTACGACGTGGATTTTAATATTGAGTTAGCTAGATATTAGCTGACTACTCGATCAAAATAAGTGTAATATATATGGAACACTCTATAAAGAAAATTTTAATTTAACTTTTCTTATATCGAATTTATTATTTAATAATTTAAGTAATTTAACAAAAATAAAATCCGAAAGTTATAAATATTAGTTTTAACATTTTAAAATTAAATTACATTATAATTGATATTACAATAATTTTTCTTAATATCAGATAGACACTTTTATTTATTGATAAATTATAGTATTAAAATTATATTTAATGAAAGTCTTTGATATAATATGGTAATTGCTATTCACATAGATATATGCAAGTACAGACGATTCTGACTTTGATAATTTGGTAGGTTCAATAGTGAAATTTTATAAAAAAAATAAGATAAGATAAATTATTAATTTATCATTTTATAATTAACGACTGTATCAACATTATGTAAACCAGTTGAAAAAGATCGTAATTGAACCGCTTGTTGATTATCAATAACTACCGGTTTTGTTTCATTCCATAATTCAGGTACTTCACAATCTTTTACTGTATGAATTAAAATATCAAAGGAACAAACACAATCCAATAGCGGTAAATAACTTACTGTTGCTGAAATTTGACGCATAACTGAACCAATCTCTTGTTGTATACGTTTTAATTCCTTGTTTGATGTAGGATTTTTCGGATCTATATTTTGATCATCAATATCTATCTTTTCATTCTGCACTTTAAATTCCCAACATTCTAATACTTCTTTAGTATGCACATTAGTTATTATTAATGATATTTTTTCCAGTTCGTTGCGTGCAAGCCACTCTATAAATAACAAAATTGATAATATTTAGTAAATTTTTTATTAACCACTGAGCAAGTGCAATATTACTACATTACCATTTAAAATTAATTTATTAAACATGTATAATCTTCAGATAATTTGTCAAATGAAAATAGAAATTAGTTTAAGATTGCGACTAAAATACTAACGGCCATGTACAAATCTCAAAGTAAGACTCTTATATTTGTCCATGTAAAATATTCGGCAATATTCTTCTTAAATCAAGTATAAAAATGTGCTTCCAGATATTACTTAAACTTTTTCGTATTCTTCTTCCTTACGGTATTCCTTATTCAAAGTCGGCCTTCCTACTTCTCAATCAATTTCTTCACAAGTTCTTGTGTATCGTCACTTTCTGCATTCAATCTGTTCCAAGTCATTTTGAACAACTGATAACCAAGTAGCTTGTGGGCGACCGCGTTTTCCTACATCGTTTCCAATATTCAAAGTCAATTTAACACAGTAAGTTTCCGGTCTACGCATTACGTGACGAAACCAGTGTAATCTACTTTGAGTGATTATATTGGTGATGGGAGTAACTGTCTCGAATATAGTTGTTTTTAATTCTGTCCTTCAATTTTACACCGGATGAACATCTTAACATTCTTATCTCGGTTGTATGTAGTTTCTGCACATGATTTCTTTTTACAGCCCAACATTCGGGACCGTAAGTCATTGCTGGTCGGACAACAGTTTAATACAGCTTCTCCTTTATCGTTGGTGGTATTTTTCGATTACATTAATCTCCAGACACTGATCTACACTTGATCCAACCACATTTTATTCGACGTTGAATATAATCATCGATTTTACCGTTATTGAGATAATTGATCCCAAATACTTGAACTTTTCAGTAACGGGAAGTGGATGACCGTTCAATAGGATCGTGTCTTGTTGAGTTGCCGGTCGATTACCATTAAATTTAAAATACATGTACTCTATTTTAGTGTGACTGATAGGTAGTCCGTTGGCCTCCAATACAGAATTCCACAGATTTATTTTGCATTACAGTTTAATTTGAATCTCACTTATTAACACTATGTCATCTCCAAATAACATAGTCCATGGAAGTGTATTGTACCAGACAGAAATTGCGGAATCCTGATGGACACCAACGTTTACATTGAATGAGATAGAAGTTCCACAATTTGTTTGGATTCTAGAGCTAGCATTCATGTACATATATTTGATAGTAGAGATATATAATTCAAGATCAGTTTGACATCTTAATGCCTGTCAAACGAGATCTCAAGGTACTCTATATAATACCTTCTCAAGATCTATGAAAGTCAATTCTTATTATCTGGACCAACTGCCTTATTTCAATTCATTCTTTTCACAGCATTTTCGACTTCCAATGGAGAACACGCATTGACTGGTCCCAAAATAGGATTTGATTCCGAAATCATCTGATGAGGATATTCTTCTTTCAAAAGCTGATTGAAGTCTTGCTTTCATCTATTGTTTACTTCTCTGTCAGCAATCAAAACATTTCCACTCTCATCTTTTATGCATTAGATAGAATGTATGTCAGCATTTCTTTGTGCAGCAGTTTTGTATATATCTTTTTGTTCGCAATACTCAAGATGCTCTTATAGCTCATTTGTGACTTTAGATTCGGCAATAGCTACCGCCCTTCTTGCTTCCCGTTTTGCTATTTTATACATTTATAAATCGTCACCCGAGCGAGTTCTTTGCCAAGTTTTGTATGATGTTTTCTTTCTCGTGATATTTTTCTGAACCTCGGTATCCTTCCACCAAGTCTCTTTTCCAATATGCAGAGAACCTTTTGCCATTCCAAGGTATTTTGACTTCTCTTTGCAAAGCATTTTAAAGTTATTCTACAAAACCTCCGGCTCGCGATCATCTCGAAAATTGATGTATGTCGATAGCGTTGTTATAAAACAGTTATTTGCTACATGTAACTTAAACCACTTTGTTTTTTCACTGTCGTTCAGCCGTTTGTTTTTAAATTTTTCTTTTAGAACAATTTTTGCAACTAGCAATCTATGCTGTAAAGTAGTAAGAGACTCACTAGATATCACCTTGCAATCTTTAAAATATTTCAAATTGAGTTTATCACATAGTATAAAATCAATTTGAGATGAGTTACTACAACTTTTGTACGTTATTAGGTGTTCTTCTTTTTTTACATAGTAAGTGTTTACTATGGGCAAATTATATGCAATTGGCAATTGCAAAATATCATCACCCTGAGAATTACTATTGACAAACATTAAAATTTAGATTTGTCTTGCCAACATGTCCATTTAGATCACCCATAATCAGCCTGGTTTCACTTAATGCAAGACCTTGTAAAACCGATTCCAAATGTTTCCAAAATTCCTCTTTGTGAAATCATCATCGGATCCTATTTGTGCAGCATATTCAGAAATAAAAGTCATGATTGTGTAATAACATCTTTAAATACATTATCCGATCGTTTATTCTATCTAGAGACACAACCCTTTGCACAATATTTCTGTCAACAGCTATTCCTACATCCTTTACTGTTATAATAAAGCTTATAGACATGTCCTTTATATTTGGCCTTGAACCCCTTCCATTTAGTTTCGTGTATATAAGCTACTTGTAAAGATGATTTCCAATTTACAAAACATGATTTTAGACCGATAGTGATACGTCAACAAATTATACTAACGAATGAAATAAAGATATGACGTACTATAATTTTTCATTTAGTCAAGGTTGAATCAGAAATGATATTATTCGGATCGAATTGAAATGCAGGACAGAAGGCGAAGAAGAGGAAGAAGAAAAAAAAGTTATTTGTTGTTAGTTGAATATTGACAGCGGCAATTTAACCACATTAATCAATGAAATGTTCAATAAGTTTAAAATAATAACGAATTATCATCTACATTATTTAATGAAACACATTCGTTATATTAATTTTAATTTAATAAATGATAAGAAACGAAATAGTATAATTTTCTAAAGCATTGAATAGACTATAATATATAATGTCCTAGTACACATTTGGTAAGAGACAGTAACATTTATACTAGTTTTAATGCATGTGCCCAAGTTGATGACTTTGACTAGGTTTTTGATATGGTTTTAATATTAAAGGTTACTTCAAACAAAATACTGTTTCTTTTTGAGACCAGATGTCTTACCATCATTAGCCAGATGACCTACCACCATTAGCCAGATGACCTACCATCATTAGCTAATAACATAGAATTCACAGTTATGACAATACATTACAACAATTAATTGTTTATTCGCCACAATATTATGATTTACAATTTAATTTAATTTTATTCACCGAAAAGCAATTTTGTTTTTTACTAGACTGCGTATGTTGATTTTGGTGAAAAATTTAACATAGTCAAGTAAATTTACATTAACTAGTTACAAATTTCCACTTGGTGAGTGTAGGCCGGTACTCAAACAAAAACATATTATAATTATCAAAAAGGTCCTCAGTCATTAAAAAAAGAGAGTAAGAAAATTAGTTACAAACTGACAATGGAAATGTTGAATACTGAAAACAAAAAAAAAACAGAAATAACAAACATGAAATAATAAAATTAAAAACTTTGCAACAATCAAGTCGAAACTCAAGCCTTCTGACATAATGTATAATCACAGTGACAACAATAAAACGTTAGTGACTGTTTATCAAATTATAATATAATTAGTGAATATCACTTCAGACACAGCAAAGTTTTAGATTTAACTAAGTGATTGATAGGATATCACTTGCCTTTTTTATTAAAATTGTCCATTTATTTTAATATAAAAATTAATAATAATCCAAAGTAATCTTGAAAGATACAAATTGAAATAGAATCCGCAAGAGATATATTGACATATGTAACTATTATTCCGATCTTCAGATGACATTGTATTTCAGTCTCAAGTTCAGGTAAAAGAAATTTATCAATCCAAACCAATAACTATATAAATATTACCTTGACTTTGTGCTAATACATTCTTGAGAAATTCTTGAATTTTATCATCTGTTGAAATTAAAATAGTTAACCCATATTGTTGACTACTTTTAAAGTTTTCTGGTGGATAAATGCCCCGTTGAAATAGTATAGAATTTATGCCATAATCTAAAAAATAAAATTACAAACAACTTTAACATATAAAAAACAACATTCGATGACATACTTAAATACTCCGATATAATTGCAGCAGAACCTTTAAGTGTAATTGCCGTTTTTGTTGCTTGCGCAGTTGTACCCGACATATTTACTTGACTAATAAAAATGTAATTAATAAAATATAAAAATTATTTGAAATAATCGTTGATGTGAATTTAAATATGACAGTATTTAATTATTGAACGTGATTTTAAACAACTTTTTGGTGCAAACGCCACATTATGCATCAAGTTTATAGCTTGTTCACAATAAATTCTATCACGTAAATCGAAAAGCAATGTTTTTTTTCAATTCGCCTAAAATTTCAAGGTGGAAAATAAAATGCTCTTTATACGATAGAATTGAAAATAAATATATTCGACGAAGGTAGTAGCTTTACAATCACAAACACTCACTGAGAATCAAAATATGTCATGACAGAACTGAAATGTGACAGTAAAGATGGGATGAATAATCTGATGCAAGTTACCTGCTGGTTAGTAAAGTTAAATGTACTTAATCCAATACAAAGAAATATAAGTAATACAGATATAGTGCTGTCGGTATTTTATACCGAATAGTTTTTGACATATTGTAATACAAGAAAAACTATCAATTTTTTAATGACATTAAGTTCATTGGCATTTCATTATTCGTATATGATAATAGAAATTTTATTTATAAATATATTTCTTCTGAAACACTCTCTTTCTTATTCGTTTTCCAGGCATTTATTTTTATTTTTCTTTTCATTAAAAGTTAAAAATGAAAACAATAATATATTTTTTCTGTCACTATGTTAAATTATTCAATTATAAGAACAAAACCCCTTAATGAATAGATATTATACGGTCGTTATTAGCACACTTAGAATTATTATAGAGAAACTACGTATAGTAAATCTTTATTTGATATATCATACCTTGTTAAAAGCGTAACAAAAGTTTTTTCATGCAAGCATAAAAATATTTCTGGACCAAGAAGTTGATTTGAAATTGTGAAACAACTTTCAAATAACTTTTGAATTAACTTTCTAAGCTGGTGCGTTTCTTTTTTGCAAAAAATGTATATCTAGTTTTCATAATATTGATATAGGATAATAATTTATATGGAAAGCAACGAGACGCATTTGTGTTACGAAATCTATATATGTATTAATATATTTAACCGAGAAACTCGTTAAAATTAGATTTTCTTTAATTTTATAATGTGGTTCTAATTATAATTGAAGTTTGCAGATAGTTTTTCAAATAAAAGAAAAACATATATAAATGCGATAGAACTTTAAGCAACTTTCGCCACAAACGATAGATTTTAAATTGAAATCTAGAACATAATTTTCAGAAAAACGCTCCTATTTGTTAAATTTTTAACTTAACATTAATTATAAAATGAATAATAAATAATGCGTTAATTACATATAACAATAATCATTACATAAGGTATGTAAGAATATTTAAATTATTTACTACTTTATACAAGATTTTTTTACAATTTTAATGGTTAGAATACGATTTGTTCATTTGAAATTACATCGCAGTTAAAAAGAAATGCTACTCATTTCAAATTTGATTTATATTTAGAAAATAGCAACAAACTCTTTAATTGTGAACAGAATAATAAAATCGAGAAATATTAAAGTACTCTTTGGATAATATCTGTTGTGAATTACATTGAATGGGATCCAACTTCATAAGTAAAGTCAAAACAAATCTTATAAAATTTTTGCTTTTGTTTTGATACGTGAAATTTTTATAAATTTTTTGATTTCTTTTTATAAATTAGAGTTTGAATTTAACTACTTGCATTTTTTGGACTATACCTAAGAATTTTATTGTAAACTGAAAATAAATTGTGTATTAATAATAGTTTTGGTTTTAATTTGTATTTAATATGGGGAGTGGAATCGATACAGAGCTGATCTCCAGTTTAGGTGCAAATTTAAAAGTTTTGGAATACAATGATCAAATTAAAGAACTACAGACCATCATTCGCGACAAGTACGTATGATATTTGAAATAAATGTACGAAATGTTACTGCTTAATATGATCGTTTACCACGTTCTAATGTATCTTGAATTCTACATTTAATTACATAGTTGTGAGGTGCTTAAATTGTTTAATAACCTCAATTGGATAGTGAACTTCTATTAATAGAATGTTATTAATATTACATTTAAAAAGTTGCCATATTATCTCGAAAGCTTTGTTGATTTTTAAATTTTATATTGTATTTATAATTAATTTCATCTACTTTTATGTTTTAGTCTGCCTTCTATTACATCAACTTTAGCTGCCTGAAACCGAATGAAGTAATCTTTTTAAAATCAGAAACCGAACTTTAGCTTGAATTGCGGTTTCGATTTAACTGAGCATCCATTTTTTATGTACATTAATAAAATGTTTGGTGTTATTTGTGTTTGCTTTGTAATATGTGTAGTGATGGTGTGTAATATTTACAATTGAATATCTGGCCAAGTATCTGTTATACCTCAATGTGGTGACCACCGGAAACAAAGTTTGATACTATCACTAAATCGTAGGGGAGAAATAGTGCGGTTGGATGCCGAATTAGGAACTACCATTCAACTCCAGCAACCTATGCAGCAACACATACACGTTTTTATTGGTCTGCTGAAATACTTAATTGCACGACAAATGTCAACTAATGGCCTCGAATCAGATGGGAAAACGATGAAGACTTGACTTACGTAAACGAACACGATTTGGAACTTGGAATGTTAGGGCAATGCTTGAACCGACAAAACTGTTGCAGGGGGTTCAAGAATTAAAGAGGTACAAACTCGATATTTTTGGGTTGAGTGAGACTCGATGGAAGGAAAACGGAGAATGAACTATATGAAACTCGTTTGTTTTCCGGAAAACGGGGTCACATGAACCTCAGTGATAGAATCGGTTTATTATTTAGTGTTTCTACAAAGTTTAATCTGTCGATTCGAAGTCGATATCAGATCAAATAATCACAGCAAGATTTGATCATATTTACGCACCCATAGAGAAGACTTGGTCTGATGATAAGGAGACATTTATAGTAAAAGACGTTCGTAGCTATACCGGGTGGTGATCCAACGGTTCGCACAGGGTTTGGTGAATCGATTAGTAAGTGTCGGCATCAAACGGGAATGGAAAACGGTTGCTGACGTACTGAGACAAGTAGGTGAGAATGTTCTTGATTTCATTAGTTATGAAAGTAAGGAATGGATTAGTGATGATATTTGGAATCTAATAATGAGAAGTAGAAACATCAAGAATACGATTTACAATAGTAATGCGATGGACCAACAAATTCTGTAGACGCAAGCGCGGTAGGTGTTCAGACTGCTAATTGGAGTGCGTTTTTTTAATTACTTATATTCTATTGTTTGACTGCTAGATTTGAAAAGGGACAAATACCATCATGTCACAAATTCAAGTTTTCTTCACAGGTGTATTTGACACATATTAAGAATCATTTGACCGAATATAATATCAAATAAGGATTTCTGGAAATTGTCGAATGCTGAGGCGATGGATACGATGAACCAGAATGATGAATTCTTTGCGAGTGTGTGCATCAATGCACTATGTTGTGACTGGTGGTATTCAAGAACAAAGCAAATTGGTTACCACTCTCCCAGTTGTACGAGTAACTAAAATAGACCTTATAAACATGTTCGTGGGGAAGCTCACTGTTGGAGGTATACAATGATCGCTATTTTGTTAATGGGCATATTAATATGAAATTATCGAAAAATATATGCATCAGACGAAGAAAATGGAATTGGTTAAGTCATATACGTCCGGTCAATGATATCGCAAGATTTCCATTAGACTAAGAACCACTAGATAGTTTAAGACCTGGTCGACCAAAAAAGGAGGCTTACCAGTAATAAAAAAAACTCGATTTTTTTCGTCGTTGTATAAAATATATCAGTAAGGAAAATAATGTCAACATTTTAATTATAATAATAATTATTATTATTATTATATAATTAATTTAATTCTTCTTCTTCTTCTTCTTCTTCCTTGCCTTTTTCCTTATTCAGGGTCGGCCCTCCTACTTCTCAATCTATTTCTC